>JAGVSQ010006090.1:0-16814 GCA_022683975.1 Rhyacophila evoluta
TTTAAAATATTCAAGATGTCGTTGTGAGAAAATCGGAATTAATTTTGAAATACATATTTCGAATATTGCGTAACGCGCACAGCTGTGCTTATGGCGATCGTCTACGTAAAGCGCACATGTGTGCTTACGACGATCTACGGGTTAATGTTTGAAATGAAATGAAATTAGCTGCAAAATTGGCTTAGAAATACGAAAAAAAATCTTTAATTTTCACTTATGAAAAGTATGTATAATCACTGCTTAGACTTTAAATAATTTAGATTAGTTTAACGTATAGAAAAAATATAATTATATATTTTTAGTGATAGAGCTAGCGGTTTCTGTTAATTTCACTCTAAACAAGAACACGTTTAATACTATAGCGGCAAAAGCAATCTGCGTAATTTAGCAGCCGTTACAATAATAAAAGTATTTGGTGTCATTCTAAAGATGCCGCTGTCAGACTCAAGGCAATGGAAAACTCAATAGAGATGGGCAAAATAGTGGCTACTGGAACAGATTATAACATCGATTGTATATTATTAAAAATACAATCGTAATTTAAAGGTTTATTTATTTAAAAACTTCAAAAATATAGCTCGCTTGTCTTCAATGTTCAATAAAATGGTTTTAATACTCTTAAATAATTCCCATTTAACGGTTTTTACAAGTGTTAAATTCATTGAAGAGTTAAACAAAAAGTTTTAATTTTTTAAATATATTTTTGAAATAAAAAAACTTCTATGTCAATAGTATAAAGACTATTTATTTGTATGATAAGTGGACAAATTATTTATATTTAAATATTTTTATTGAATGATTAACAAAAGTGATAAAAATAATAATGTCATTGATGTTTAAATATATAAATGCACTTTATACTTATAATAAAATTAATATTTTGATTCTAATGATTTTTTTTATCAATTAACGCTATGAAAGTATATCTTTACTTAAATTTAACGTGGAAATAAACAGTTATTTATATAAATATGGTTTAAATGTGTAGGGTTGAATTTTTTTTGAAAATAAAGTTGCAAAATTGATTTATTTGTCAAATTATCAATGTATGTATTTACCTTTTAACAAAATAATATTTATTTGATTTTAATTTGTAGTGGTTGATTAACAAAATTTGAAATACAACTTGTAAAACATATTCATTTAAAATTACTCTTTCAATACCTCAACTTACATTGAGTTACAATTAATTAGAATTTTATTCTGCATTAATAGTAGTTGGATCTGTTGGACATAATTGTAAATTAAATTTGACTATGCTTCAATAATTAATAATAACTAAATAATACATAGAAATATAAATAAATAAATAAAAGAAGTCAAAAATAAATAGTGAATGTTGTTATAATTTATTTAAAAACAAATCATGTAAATCATTTTGTAAAAAAACCTCATTTATTTAAAACTTCTTTGCTGAAAGAATTAATTAATGCTTTTAATATTAAGAGTATACTAAGACATTTATCTCTTATTGTTTAAAATATATCGATATGTATTTTCTTTATCAAATTGTGCATTTTCATATCAGCATTCGATTGGCCCAAGACAAGTGAACATCTCTAGTAGTCTGCTTTTGAGTTTCGCCTCCAAATTTATGTCCGTACTCGAACTGTCAAGAATTTGTCGTTAAATGTCACAAAAACATATGTCACTTTAATGATAGTGAAAACAAGGATAGTTAACGTACCGATTAGAGTGGAAGTGTTCAAATATCAATATACAATATACGAACAATTAACACTAAAGCGTATTGAACAATGACATTTGATAGCTATTCGAATGACGGTGAAATTATCAATGTTATTATTATTGATGTATAATACCAAAGCAACACTGACGTGAATTAACAGTCATGGCAGCCGAAGATGTTGGATGGAGAAAGTCTATTCTCAAACAATTGAATGCCAGGAATAATTTAGAAACACAGTGTTTTCAAGATCTCATCACTCTCCGTAAGTTTTCATAACCTCAAACTTTTGTTTTGATTCATGACATATGAATATTTTAACCATAATTATGCGGACATTGTTTTTATAATGATGCATATTAATGCATTCACGTTTGTCTTATTCATTAACCATTGCATGTTTATTTTCAATGTCGAATGGCAGCTAGATTTTAATGTAGAATAAGTATTATGTAAAAGCATTGTTTATGTTATTTTCAATGTCAATAAATCGCTATACTACGAAATTTTCAAAAAGTAATTGCATTTATGTTTCAGATAATCGTCTTTTCGATAATGCCAATACCTTGAGAGGTGAAAATCTTCAATTATCAATACAAAATGAAAAACTACGCGTTTCCAATTCATCTGGTAGTTATGGCGGTGGTAAGCATATTGATTTTAAATTTGAAATACTTGAAATCAAAAAGAAATATTTAACTCAAAATAGCAAAAAAATAATTTAAAACCTCATTGTCACTATAAGAATTGATTGTTTTCTAATCGCTTAATCCATTGAATATGCAGTCTTGCATCTTAGAATTGCTTAAAAATATTCATGCGGGTATATAACTTGGATCCATGATCTTTATTATCGAGGCATATTTAGTTAATATTCGATTATTGGGGCAATTTTTACTATCTTCTTTTAAAAATGTACAATGAAGATTGTGAAAATTAATATATAAAAAAAGAAAACAACAACTTCTTAACCTTAACACAATTCACTAAAAAACTATGTGTGATATTTTTTCTCTCAAATTGTAACAAATTATCGATAGGTTTAAAAGGCCTTGTGATAATTTATACTGCTTTTACAATTTTTGTTATGAAAAGATGTTATAGGTAATGATTCCAAATTGAATTAGCATTCTATTATGTGATATTGCTAAATGAAACCTAATTTTGATAAGTATTACAGTTGCAAAAGAGGAAAATATGTTGAAAATAAAGGAAAACTTTGTATTGCATTGTATAATTTCCTTTAATAAGTATTCTATTTTTCATTTACTGTGGAAAAGCTTTTTAAGCCTGCATGGGTTTATTCTATTAGGCTTGTTCATCATTAGTCAATTGTATATGCATTTATGAAATAAAATATATATTTGCTTATCAGTATGAAAATGTATACATGTGATATTCATGGCCTAAACAGTAAGTGTAGTAAAAATGGCTAAAATTCTTATTTGTGTCCATTGACACAATATTTATTTGGTAGAACTTAATTTTAAATTAGTTGAATAATTATGTTGGCTGATTATTTTTGCTGAAAGATTTTTTAATTGTGGCACCATTGTCAAGAATATATTCCTCCAATAGTTCTTTATACCGTCATCAATGTTTAAAACATCCCCCATGTGGTCAACTTCACTAAAATGAGTTAAATATGACACTGCGAAGAGTCTCAACCATTTTACCGATTAAATAAAACCTCCCATGTTCGGGCAAAACATTGTTATTCAGTTGAACAAAATGTTATTTTGAAATACCTCTCATATGTTCAAGATTTACATAGGAGTTATTAAATTATCTGTATTTCGTGTTTTAAGGACTTCATTTGTGAACATACGTTCTTGGATCTAAAACTACCAAGTGCATTTATGATGCTTTAAAAAATAATCCCTCAACTCTCAAAAATCACTTTTTAGTTCCTCTTAAATATTTACATTCTTGGTACACAGGAGTTATTTCGCATAGAAGATGAAATAGTAAAATTTGGGTCTTTTAAATTAAAGTTATGCATATGCAAATAAAGCATTGTGAAATTCACTTAATATATTCTGTGGTAGCTGACCTTCTAGGATACAAGAATTATTTTATTAAGTTTTCATTACTTTATACTGAGTTAAAAAATCATTTTCATAACAGTTCTAATTTATAATTTATAATCGGCTTTCAGGTGGTGGATCAAATGCATCATCAGAGCGAATCTCATTGTTGGAGCAGAGACTTCTCACGCAGCAGGAAGAATTGACCAATCTTCATCGTAGCCGTGGGGAGAACGCACAGCAGATCATTGATCTTGGTAAAAGTCTACGCAATGCTCAAGCGGCCATGGCTTTGAAAGACGAAAGGCAAGTAATATATTTATACTATTATGACACCTGGCATTAACTAATATCAGTTAATTATGGTTGGCTGAACTCCATAAAATGAATTTATGACGTCGTGGTCCCCATTTCTCACCACTGCCACCCACAATCAGATGTATAATATGTCAGTAATGAGAAATTATGACCATGGACGGAAATTGCTTACATCTTGGGTCAACATAAATTTATTTAGCTTAGCTCATTATTTGTCAAGAATTTAATTGCAGTAGTTAGTTGTTCTGTATTATAAAACATTTCACACATTAACACACTTCATTAAAACACCTCTTTTTTCTGGTAAGAGAGGAAGAGAACATATCCATGACACCTAGATATAACATCAGATTTGACTAGATCTTCAGTGTTTTCTCTATCTACCTATTTAGGCACTATTCATGTTTTTCTACATTTTTAAAGAAAGTTAGATAAAAAGTACATATTTTTCTCTAGTTGACCATATCTATACTTATAAAATATAAATCACGATTTTCAATTATTTGTCGAATAAGACGAAAATAAGCCGAAATTATATTAAATGAAGGCAGAACTTTGAAATACTATTTTTACGAGGACTGGTTGTTAGCCAATCATGAAACCCCATATTTTGCAACTAAATGCATATAATAAACATGCGAATTTTTATGCAACTACTACTAAATTTAAAACCATGTCACCCAGTTCCAAATAGTTCAAAACCGAAACCATGCTTATCGATGTAGCTATTTTGCGCAATAATTTTTCAACATCTTTAATAATAAAATTAACTTAAGCCATTATTCATAGCATTTTTATTGACTTTTAAATTGTAAAAAAATAAAACATCAAAATTCAAATGCCTGTATAAAAATATTATTTAAAGTTTTTAGTAATATGACCAATTAATTTCGTAATCTAAAAAAAGGCAACAAAAAAAAAACAACATTTACATGCTTGTATAAGGATGTATATGAAACAAAATTCATTCAAGGTTAGCAACACTTTTTTTATTTTAATTATTCTTGAGAATTTGGAATATTTGGACATGTTATTGAAGAAGTTTGATACTATGGAAAGTATTTAAAAAAAAATTAGATTCAATTTGTCTTCTTTTTTGTGGTTCTATTTTTATAATCATCGCCTTTACAACTCATTGTGAGTGTTAACTTAAATCAAGAAGCATTTTAATATCCATCTGCTTATTGCAAGCTCACTCACGTCACTGATTTCTAAAAAATCACTATTATTTCAAAGCATGGAGCATATCGATGGTGATCTGGCAATATGTCCTATAGCGATCAAATCCACAGCAATTTGTCCTATTATTTATTGGTAGTGAACATTTGTTTCTATTAAAAATAAGGTGTTCATTCTTCATCAATAAACAAAAATAAAATATAATGTGTTTTTTTTTTGAGATATATTTAAGCTAGTTCTAATATTTAAGCTAAAATATGGCCTAAACACTCTTCTGAAAAGTAGCCATTTTTAAGATAGGACATATTGCCAGATCATTATCAATATAGATCTATTTGGAGACTATTTTTATGATAGTCTTGTCATCGATCAACCATTCAACTGTTGGATGTACACGCTCATACATATTAGTTTCTTATGTAGCTACGATCTTCACCTGCCAGCTTCGGTCCCTAACCATTCAAAGTTGGGTGTATTTATCCATTTAGCTATACACATATTTATGATTAGCTAAATGACACATGTACTGATTTTGAGCAGACATAGTAAAAAAATCACACACCTAAGTAGAAAGCATTTTGGAACGAAATCGGTAGAATAAGAAATTTTTAAAATATCAATAGTGTTTTATTTCTTTAAATGAAGTCTGTTTGAGAGTTTACATTTAAAATAAGAAAGTTATCTATTTGTTAGTATTATATTTTTCATGCTGCGTTAGAAATCACACACATTCCTAGTTAGTTGCAGGTGATACAGATGTGATTTATATTTATTTTTTCAGTGGTTAAACATTTTGACTCATTTCACTGGTGATTTCATTGAAAACGAAATTAGATAAGCTTCAAAAATAATTTACAATTACTAATTCATGCCTATTGTTATTTGTTCTGTAAGATAACTTTATTTTGTTGATAAATGTTAACTAATTTAATTTATTTAATGAAGTTTGATTTTAATTCTCGTTAATTTTTGCAACAAGATAATTTTACGAAAGATTAATCAAGTAAGGTGCTAAAATAAGAAAACATGAAACTAATGAAATAATAATAATCAGAGATTTAAGATAAGAAAGTTTTATTGGGAAAAAATTGTATTTTATAATAACTAAAATGTAAGGTTAGTGTGCTCCATAGCCGATTTCATAGATAGTTGAGTCATAAATCACAAACAGTAAACAACAGTGTCAGCACAAGAGTTTTTTATTTTTTACTTAGATGCTATATCATGTCTTGTGTAGTTTAATGTTGAATGACGATAAAAATATTATAATTTGTTAAGACTAATATTTTTTAACAGAAACTGATGTTTCATGTTAAAATTATTTCACTGTATTACTAAATTAAATTATACTTGAAGTATTTACTTGATTGATATCGTTAAATGTTTTATTCACTTTTGAATATTAATTGCCTTATGTTAATATTTTGACATTCTTTCAGAGGTTTTATTTGCACATATTTTCAGAGATAAAAATTCATATACAGCATGTCATTTAAAATATTATCTCAAATTGCATTGAAGAAAAGATTACTGGCCTGTTTGAGAATTGATAGTGGTGACATTTATTATTTATAGTCTCTAATTATACTCATATAGCTTATACATTAAAATTTTTGTTTAGTTTTCTTTATTAATATTGTAATTTTATCTGCCCAATATTTACGTGCCATGGGGGGCCCGAAAGAATGAATTTTGGAAAACAACAATTTTATCTTCTACCAAAAATTATCATTCAACAAATTTTAACTAAAAACTATTTGAAATATTTAAACTTCTAAATCGTTTGTGACCTGGGATTTGCATTTTAACATCTAAAGACTCTGTGTATGTATACAATCTGCAAACATACTGCAACAAGAATAAATGCGTATAAAAAAAACTGGTCTGCTCTAAGTAAAGTGTGGGTTTCCGATGTTGATTTCCGTGATAAAAAGGCGTATCTTGATTGGTAGATTATTTTTACAACGATTGATAATCAGCTAATTGCTCAACCTATCAGGTAAACTACCTGCTATAAAAATATAAACATATACTAAGTAAAAAAGTATTCAAATGAGTTTATCAAATTCTTGCTAAATTCAATTTAAAAATAATTGCTTCTCACTTCACTCACACTGCGACTCACAAGTCAAAATATAATTGACAGCAATATTTAATAAATTTGTCACCCATTTAATCTAATCAAGAGTGCTTGTGTATTATTCAAAATCACTCTATATCTAGATAAATGTTCACATTTTATTTAATGTATACTTGACTCTTGACCATGTGTAGCTATCATAATATCCTGATTATGAGTTAAGCTGAATGGTCAACAATAAAACATAACCAAAAATCTGTATGTCATCTATTCTGTGGTAGTTCAAAACCTTTATACATATCTATAGCATAATGCAGGGATTCCCAAAGCGTGTGCTGCAGCACCACAATAATTGAGAAACCATAATTTTCTAGAATGAAGTTAAAATTTTAGTAGTGTGGGAGCTAATTTTCTGGAAAGAAATTAAATTTTAGCAGCGCGACTTTTTAGGCTGCCGTAGGAAAATTTTAAGTTGCTGTGACCCAAAAAAGTTTGGGAAGCACTGGCACATTGCAATACCTGACGGTTCCGTATGAGCACATCAATGCCTAGATGTACTCACATATATAGATGGGGAAAATTATATATCTATAGTACTATGCAATAGCTTATTTACAGTGGTGCTAGTTGTGATCAATGGCAAGAAATCGAATAGCTATATGGGGACAGAAAACTAGTTCTCTTGCTATAGGTAGAAAATTCCGTTTAGAAAAACCAATGTGGGGCCTACTCACCGCCTTTGTGACTCAGGCCTTATTTAAACAGAATTTAATTACCATGTTTCTTTAGAAATACCTAAGATTACAAAATCATTGCAGACATTCTGAACACCTGGTTTTTTTAACTGATGATCCGGCATGGAATTGAATGAGATAGGCTGAAAAAAACCAGCAATGTCAAATTATAAATTTCTTATCTAGTGTTGTCAAAAATGCAAGTCATTATTTAAAAATTAATTAGACATTAGTTTGATTGGTTTGAATTTGTCAGAAAATTGATTGATAAGGATTTACTTCAATATCTATTACAGTTATGAATTTAAATAACTGACTAATGGACAATTAATGTGTAATCCTTCAACAAAAAACAGAATGATATAATTTATTACGTATGATTTAGGAGATTGGATTAATCCATAGTGATAACAACTTAAAGATGAATTGTGAAATTTCATATTTTAATCTAAATTAAAATATTTAAATAATCTTATCAAAGAATTAAGCATTCAGTAGATTAATCATATCCAAATTTCACTATTAATATCGTGCTTATAGGTATGGGCAATAATGAAGAAAAACTTTTAAATATATACTAGAACCTTGATAAATCGGACTAATGCGGCTGAAGGGGGGTCCGTTATAGCTGAAAGCCCATTGTATCAAAGTAGATTTTCCGAATGCATTTTTTATAAAGAAAATAAACAGCCCAAAACAAGATCAGCGAAGTTTTAAGTATAAAATCAAGTTTTGTCTACACTTTTGAAGTCTGCTATTCTCTTATAATCAACTCTCTAAAATCTTAGTTACCATATTTATATATATATAGAAATAAAGTTAAATTTAGTTATTTGACGAATAGTCTATACATGTTATTAGATCTTCGAGATACAATCATATCTATTTTTTTTGGATTTGTAGTTTCTTGTTCCTCGCTATCTTAACTTCCATCCTCATTTTACAAGACTCCAACTTCATCTGTTATTTCATTTTCAGTCGTGATGTGATAACCAAAGTAACCGCTTCAAAAATTCTTTGGCCACTTCTTTTCCAGCACTATTTTATATGGTTATACAGAAATAAGAAACGTTTAACCCTTCTAATCTATCTTGGTCATTAAAATAAATCTTCCAACTATTTTCCAATGCTTGCATGTTGACTTCTTTTCGGTTATTTTGACCGTTATAACTGGTGTCCATTATATTGAGGTCCGTTATATCAAGATTTCACTATGAAATACTTCAAATATTCATAACTTATATTACTACAATTTTTGAAATAATAGAAAAACATAAAAAAGCTGTTTAATTTAAGATTGCATAATTATTTTTTACCATGTTATATTATATCCTATATTTAGTCTTTCAGTTTGTTAAAATTGCATGTGGGAACACTGTTGAATGTTTCTTTTTGCCAAATTTGAAGTTTATTTTGGGATTTCTTAATGTTTCTGACAGAAGTTAATTCAATGCAAAATTATTATCAATTAAAAACTGACCACTATTGCCAACAAAAAAATACCTTTGAATTCACTATATAATCGAAGTGAAAAATGTTCAAGTACGTAAAAAGAATTCTTAGTTCTATCCAAGGTATCATAGGATAACAAAGATCAGTTTGACTGAAATAGCAAGTCACAGATAAACCTGGGGAAATTGCGTTGGTCCTTTGGTCCTTGTAATACGGAGTTCAAGTTTATATTAATTACAGTAGGGTAATAAACCTTTTCTGTAAACAATACTCACAAGTATTACATTCCAGTTTCTATTGACCTATGTCACAGATATCGGTTATGCAAAATGACCTATCATAAATTTAATAATGCTATTATTTTTAAATTATTGCATTATTTGTAAACATAATATTTGTATATCTCATAGGTAATAATTTTTAGATTGCACTATCTCACGTAATTATTAATTTTGTATACATAAGTTGAATAATTAATATATTAAATATGTAATTTTGTTTATCTTCTATTCTTCTATGGTGACATTTTCCAGATATTTGCAATATTGTTGATATATTTGAATAAATCCCATGACAGATATAATTGAAGTCAACTGTAATGAGAACTGGAGAAAAACTATATAAATCAATTTTTCCCACAATCAAAATATAAGACTTAAAATTATTTCTTGTCATTATCATGGGTACTAGGACCTAATATAGTTTTAGCCTGCATCTCTGTGTTTCAAGGATGCTTTATCTCTTTTTGAACAGCCATTTCAATATAGGCCTTTCATCTATCTTTTTCATTTCTGCCTCATGAGTTGATTATCTTCCATTGCTTAAATATACCCAGTTCACAGTTATTTCAGTCGATTTCATATATAATGTATTTGCGGACATGTATGATAAAACTATTGATAGACGCTGGTGTAAGGGATAGAAGAGTGAAGGAGGGAGATTATTGTATAAGAAGACTTTTGATGTCTTTAACAGTATTACTGCTATCTTTGCTGCTGTATTTTTACTCTAGAACCATGAACCTTATTGATCCTCTCAACAAACACGATACGAGTGGCTTTGTTGGTGGACCTCCACATAGTGTTTATCTGGCTCTTCTGCACTTTTTATTTTTTGAAGACTCATGAATTCTTGAAATGATACACGAGCAGACCGGACATTGCATTCTCTTGTGTTGTAATTTAGGTCCTTTTTGGTATCTTTTCTGAAAGAAGCTTGTATTGCAAGAGTTTGCCTGTTTATGTGGAACATTTTTGTTCATTTTGCAAAATACTCTCAAACTAAGATACACTCTGCATGTATTAGTGTGGAAGTACAAGTTAAAATTGGTTACTAATACTATATTAACTGAAATGAAACTAGTCAAATATTTTTTTGTATTTTAATGTTACAGTATTACGCAATTGGAAATAACAATAAAAAGCCTTCAATCAGATACAACACGTCTCCATACTAGTCTCAAAGAATTGAAGATCTTAGAACAGCATTTGAGAGATGAGCACCAAGCATTGCAGATTACCTGTGCTGCCTTGGAGGAAAAGCTTCGGAGAGCTCAGGTAAGAATATAAATATTATATAAGAAAGCTTAATATCAAGGATATTGGCCACATTTTCTTTTCTACACAATTTCGTAAAACGTGTGAGAAAGAGATAAATAATATGCAGAGAATAGCGTAGATCTACATTTCATTAGTGATGCAAAAGCTCTTTTTAATTTCACTAGATAATATTGGTGATAATTTAAATTTATTTATAATATAAAATGGTTATTTAGTGATTGTTATCTGATTGGTTATAAATCATTTTATTTATTTAGTGAGTTGAGATTCAAAGTTTTAAAAACTACATATATATATACAAAATTTAATTATTCCCGGTCTCGCGATGCCCGGTTTGGCATCTAAGCGCGCCATGTGTTAATTCGTTGAATTACCGAAAAATGTTTCACCCATTAGTGAATGTTTACAAATATTTTGAGAATATTAGTTTACTATAATAAATCAAACTGTATGCAATTAATATTCGACATTTTGCTGAACCATTTCAAAATGATGCAATAGTAAAAACTGATCAAAGTTTATTATTAAATTAAAATATTATTTTGAGAACATATCATCATGGTAGCTTCATTTTTTTGGGTAAGTGGGCTTAATAAAATATATTTAAGCGGTTTGTGTATGTGAAAATTACAAATGGCAGTGCGCCAAGTGCTTAAATTTATGCATTCAGAGCACTAAATTGAAATATGGCAACAAGACAATGATTTATTTTGCAACTCAAAATATAAACCACAATTTCCACAGATACTTAAAATATTTGCAATGATTGGAAACATAAAATAGTGTTCTAAGATGTGGAATATGTTTTCAATGTTCAATCCACCTTTTATCCTGCCTTAAACAGTTCTGCATCAATTTTTTCAACACTGAAAAAGAATTTGTTTTTCACAATCAAAATTAGATCATACAAACAATATGCAATATAAATGTATCTAACATCTTGTCCGATAATAATATTGAATCCATCAGATGAGAAGATTCTTAACAAACGTGAAATCAAAGGATTATATTAAAATCACACACAAAACCTATGAGTTGTGCTGTTTTCTAAATATTATAGTACAAATTGCATTCATATTCCAAAACGTATGTAACTTGTAAGTGCTTAATTTATTTTTAATCAAAATATTTTATCTAAATGAACCATCAAATAGCATACAATTTTCAATGCAGTTACAGGATTTGACCCCACATCTCATGGTACAGAAATGCTAATGATTAACCACCGTTCTACGGTGCATAACAGCAGAAAAAAGCATTGATAGTTAGCTTAACTTGGAGCTTTCTAATAATTGTAAAGAAAGTAAATACTAAAAAACAAAAATTACCAAAACAATTGAGCTATTTTATTTCAAATTTGTTTTACTCTTTCTCTTCATAAATTAAAAATACAAGTCCATTTGTCACTTCAGTAGTTGGGTTGGTAAGGATATGTGCTTTGGGTTCAGATTCTGTAGCTGCAGAAGTATATATATATATAGAATGATTGGATGACAGCCAATTCTCCTAAAAACAATCTGTCCAGAAATCATCACATTATAAAGTCCCATATTATGCTTCCTATTGTGAGAAGACATTTAAAAAAATCCATGGACATATATTTATTTGCATAATACATTGTGATAATAAAATAAGTTGTTTGTAACCATAAGGTCTTATAAAATCAATAACACTGGTGTGTTTCAAGGTAATGAACAATGTTGTGGATATCATTAAAAAGTGGTTACAAAATAAAAAAACATTTTACAAGCTTCATATACTTTGTAATGTAAGCAAGGCCAAAGCTGCAATAGAGCTTTCAAATAAATAATTACAAATAAAGAGTGTGTGCTATTAAGCGGTGGAGCGTGATACTTAACATCCGTTCTAACAGCTTAGTGTTGTTGACACCGCCCACTTTCTCCAGGAATTTTCGCGACACAGTGCGCATGCTTTTATCCACTAAAATGTACACATTTATATACTCATTCTACTGAATAATTTTCACATATACAGATGGACCCAAAAGTCTTTCTCATAATTACTACTATTTTTTTTTATCATTTTTGGCATATTAATGTAATTTGCCTCTCACTGTGAAACCAACAATTCATTAATGATTGTGCTTCTAAATCATACTTTATCATGGCTTTAAATTCCTTAAAACTCAAAGGCTCCCATATATTTTTCATTAAAATTCCAGGTCAATTAATTATGTCCATAGCCCGTTTATAACAGCACTATAACAATGATTTTATATAGTACGTCCTTCTTTTCAACCAAATATAAAGGGATATTCCCAAATGAAGTGATTCTATATTTTGCCATACATGGTAAGATGGCAAGGCCTCTATAATCTATTATTAAACAACAAAATGTATTTCTATCACACAGTTGCAAAATTAACATTTTATAAATTATTTGATAAAATAAGAAAAAAAAAATCAATATATTTATCAGAAGCTGATTTTCTAGAAGATATTACAATTAATATTTTTAGCTGTTTGTTATATTCATAATATGCAAACCCAGAATATATTTTTTGGGCAGCCTGTAGTTTTTCATTTACATTTGATGTATTTCAGTTAAAGTGAATCTCTCATCTGAAGTGTTTCATGTTCATACATATTCAAAAATCAGTTGGAAATTTAACATATTGATAAAATCTTAAATAGATTACAACCTTAAATCTAGATCATACATTATCAAGCGCAATTAGTCATATTTTTACATATACTATATACTTGTGACACAAATTCTTGTGGCATGATCTTTTGAAAATTGTAACACATTTCTGATCTAAATTTCAGTTTTAAGTTCTGTTAATTGCTTTAAGGATGCTTTCACGATTTTTTAAGGTATGGATATATTTTGATGATATAAATAAATAGTATAATTTGATCAGTTGTAAATGATGTCATTTCAAGAAGTGAAGATAAAAATACCATGAAATTATTTATCATAAAACAATGCGAGCTTCAAAGTGTTAGTGTAGCAATGTGAGTGAATGAAAACTACGGTTTATTAACGTTAATATAATGAAGCAACGAGGGCTAACCCGTGTCATTTTCCTCATGCATTTCAGCAAAAATGGGTCATGACGATTCAATAAATAAACATAGTCAGGCAACTATATTATTCCTTACAAAATTAATGGAACATAATTCCTTTTTGTTTAATACTCAAAAATATCATCGGGTACTCATTAAGTAATCTCTGTTTCGATACAAAGTCATAGACAAATCAGTGTGGCTTCAACGCAACTTGTGGGATTTCACAATCAATTCACTGCTCCATCTCTCACTTTTCATCTTAATTAATCAATTGTATCGTGAACATTCTGTCTGGTTGTTGTTTATTTTTTTACAATGTGATGATCGAATTTGGTTTTAAAATATTCAATATTTAATATGGAAACTAACTACCATGTAATCTTACAAAAAAGATGTGTCAAATATGATAATAAATATCCAATACTTTCTGTTCAAAACTAATTTTACATGTAATATAATCATAATACAGCAGACGTAGCCTGTGGTGTTTTTTTCTAGAAAATCCTATGAAGTTATTTTTAAATGATGTTTATTCTAGTTTTTCCATGATACAATATGTATTTTATGTTTTGTTTTTTTATTGGATGCCCTGGATGAAAATAGACTGTTTTATTTGAGAGTCTACATTTTTTAAATCCAGTACTAGCTTAATGAATATTTCTTGCCCTGATGGTAATTGATTAGTGTGCGTGCTTAGAAATTGCTCGCTTTTAGAAGTCACAGTTTCAATTTTACCATGTACACTCTGAAAGTGTAGCATATGGATATCGAGAGTATAAAAATCACATCAGCAAAAGAGTATATCTACAGTATTGTGCAGTATCTTAAAAGATTTATTTTATGGGGATTGGTTGTCAGCTTATTGTTCAACCCATTGGGTATATAGTCTTGTATCATTAATTTATTAAACATTTGTATAAAAAAAAGAAAAAAAATAGACGTGAGATGTACTTGCTAAAATGTTTGGATATTAAAGTTTTCCTACGTTCCTTATACAACCATTTAAATTTTGTGTCATAATTAGTGATGCATCAGATAACAAATTGTAAAATACACATTTGCGATAGTAAATATAACTAAATTAAAGAATAAAATTAATTTCTGTACATATTTGAATATGTTTACTAAAAATTTTTCATTCAACATTTCAGGATGAAAATCGGCAGTTAGTGGAACGTTTAATAAAATACAAAGCAAAAGATGCTGACAAAATGAACGAAGAAAATGAAAATTTTCTCAAGTAAGTGTTGTTTTATGCGATTTTTTTGTAACGCTTATTTTCTTTAGTAGTACTTTTTATTTCGCTTAGTTATGAAAGTAAATTTTTACAATTTTGTATTAGATTAGCTGTAGATTTGCACAGAGTTATCTTGTTTTATTTTTTTTGCAAGCTTCTGTATGTGTTTCTTGAGAAAAAATTTAAATATTTTTATTAAGTGCTCTACATAGGTAATATTTAAGCAATTACTAAAATATAATAAATATGAGATATTTTTATTTTCTATTAGTATTTCAAATGTAAAAGGATTTACTGTAGAAAGTAATACAATATTTCTTTTATTATATTTCAAATAGTTGCACATCCATATTGATGCAGTAATTTATTAATTGTAGAGAAATAAAATATAAATTCTTTTTATCTTTTATAAAAATATTAGTGGTAACACTATAAAAATAGCAATCATTTTTTTATATAACAGTTAAATAACTCTTTTAAAAGTTACCTAATTTTTTCCAATGTCTTTAAAATAATATATTTCAGTAGTTATACTAATATTGAAATAATCTTTTATTAAAGTGTTCTCTAAATCCATCATAATTGCGAAGCTGTGAAGGACAGAAAATAAACAAACGTTCTTTTAGTGTAACTCCATTTAATAACAAAATGAGATAGTATGTGATACTGCAACCGTTTTGAGAAATATATGATTAAACACATTTCCTTTGTTGTTTTCATGTGTTATAGCTATATTTTATGAATTAAAACACGTGAAAAACTAAGTATATGTTTTTAAACATGCAAATTATGATTTTATGAAACGTTTACAATATACCGCACTCTTCCTTCACATTCTCGTGTCAGTTGATCATGAAAAAAATTAAAAATGGAAAAATTCGATACATTTTGTCTATCTTTACAACACAGGATAGTAAGACAGTAAAATTTTGTAAAATTTTGTAATATTCCAATACATAGATAACTAGGCATGCTTTTAATTTTCTCACATTGCAGTGTTTATTTTTTTTAATTAAGTTTTTTTTTGATTTTATTTTCGAGCTTCTTAAATAGAAATGGTATTTGTGGTTTGTTTGTAAACATGGCCGCAATGACATGAGCAATTTTGGGTTTGTGTGAAATAACAGTAAATTATCTTTTGACTTATGATATAATATATATGCTGAATGATATATATGTTGTGATATGGATATTTTCCACATTAATTTAAAATATTATCTTTCAATCAGAATTAAAACATATTTCTACTATTTATTAAAATTTTCTTCATACTTATGCTTTTTATATTTTATTCAAGATACTAAGCACTATTTTTTTAAACTACTGCCATAAAATATATGTTTTTTCTTTAAATAGTATTTAAAGAAATAAGAAAATCCTTAATGATAATAACCAGCAATACTTTCTACATATAATGCTATTATCGTCGATAGATTAAATTTAATGAAAAATTTAACCTCCTACTACACTTCCCACAATATTATATATTACATATCAGTACACCGTAAC
>JAGVSQ010006091.1:5638-16812 GCA_022683975.1 Rhyacophila evoluta
ACGTTCTGTGTATTTTTAATTTTTATTTAATATTTGAGTAAAATAAAAGAAGACTTCGTCGTTGATTTGATGTCTAATTTTATATAGATCACACTGTATTTTTATTTAATTCTCCTTGTAGTTACTATTTTTTCTGTTTTAATTCTTTGTACTATGTTATCAAACTATCAATAACGCTTTCTTAATAACTAGTTGAAACAACTTAGTTCTTATACTCTGTATATTTAATAGACAGTCTTTATCATGCAAAAACAAATATACATTCATCTTATTTACGTTGAACAAAATTACTAAGTAATATTATGAATATACACATTGTAAGTAGATACTATTTTTCTTTTGTGGCGATATGGCCCGAGGTAAACTTTTACCGTCTCAACTATACTCCATGAACTTTTCATTTTATTATATTTGTGATACAAAAGCGTCAAGTTCATTGAGGGTTAAATTATATTATTTATATGTGTATTCTCCAAAGTCTTTACTAAAGACTTAATCAAGAGGATTTTTTTTTAACTACGCTGGAAAAGTTGTAATAATAACAAAAAACCTAATTAATATTAATTCCCTTTATAATTATTATATTTATAACGTGTTTTAGGACAGCTTATTAGAAAGGATATTATTCTCTTTGGAATTTTTGGAATCCTGCTGAAAATTTGTAAATTTACGATGTTACAAAAATAAAATTACTATCTAGTATTAATTTTATTTATTCATTTCACCAATGAGGTGTTGTTTGTCAATAAAATCTATGATTGTTTTTAAATCTCGATACAAATTAATTTCGAGGTCAATAAATTTATCGAAATCAGTTCGAATAAAAGATTAATGTCATGTTATGAACATGTGCACAAAATTTATGATTTTAATTATATCTACATATCGAGAGTGTAAATTTATTTAATCAGAATGTTGCTTTTGTTTTATTAATGTCATAAAACAGTCGCGCGTCATATCGAGAGTGAATGTAAAATACGGAAAGTTAATGAAAATGTTCAAATACGAAAGTCGCATATATAAAATGAATTCAGAATAATTTAACTTGATATATTACTTGGCAATATTATTTAATAAAAAAAATGAAATATTACAATATTTATTCATTTAAATTAACTTTTAGCATATTCATTGATTTATTGCTGCGTAAGTGATCGAGTCACGTGTATTTGAGTCGTTCAACACCGATGTTGACAGGTTCAAGTCTTGTAGCTTATCATATTTCAATAATACCAACAATGTGGCACGATACATTTTCAGATTATGAAAATCTGTACGGATTAGGCCGAGGCTATGATAAATGTCGTGGCGGCAGAGAAACAGCAGCAAAGTGTCGGTAACAGAAATACAACATAGTTATAAATAGGTGAGTGAGTAAGTGAGCAAGTTAGGCAGCACGACATCACGTTACAACATTTCCTCACTTACTCACTCAACTATTTATAGGTATTTTGCATCTGTATTGCAGACGATTTGCTACTGTCGCTTTGCTATTGTAGCACCGGCCTTTTACTTGAAAAAGTCGTAGTTGAAAATCTAAATTAACGTTCAATTTCCTGTATATTAACATACGCATTTAATTGAAAAACGAAATGTCAGTGCAACAAGGATAACGATATTATAAAAGTCCGTAAAATTATATTTAACACGATTTGTCGTATTTGAGTGTTAAACTTATTGAAAGGTTTCGATAGATATTCATTTATGCCGGTAATATTTATTACAATTTTTTGCCTAACTAATCCTCCATTTCCTCAATTTTACACCCATATATTTCTGAGATACTTAGAAAAAAGTCTATTATGTATTTTAAACTTGAATATTACACATAATATTAATATATCACGCTTAAGTAAAGAAGTATCTATTGTATTATGTTATAGTTATGACTATATAAAAAATCCGTCATAAATTAACTGTGAGTATATTGATTTCGTGAGTTATTTATGTATATGTTGTTGTTTTAAAGCTATACTAGTCTAATATCAGCTCAACGGATGATTTTAATTGGGCTTCTTTAAACTTTGAAATATTATAAAAAAATTGAAGGAAATTTTGTTGAAGGCGAATCACTGATCGATAATTGGGAAGGTATTAAATTCGGTTACTCTATCGGATAACACAAATAATGGCTTCACGTAAACCTCAGTATAATAATAGATTTTTTGAAAATACGGTACATTTCCTTCCGCATCAATTGAAAAGCTAAGGTATTTTGGTATATTTTGCGATGCTTTTAAATATATAAAAATATTCATTTCCTGAAAAAACTTTTATAAGCTCATATAGACTAGTACTTTAAAATATTGACATTTTATTATCCTAACTACCAACGTGTCACATTGTTTCTTTATTTAAGTTTGATTTTTATATTTGCGTGTCATTGGAAATAAATAACCTCATATGTTTTATTTTTGTGCAGGTGCCAAACCTAAAGTGAAGACTCACTATCGCGGTCACAAGATGGCACTCTGGCTTAACCTAATTCCTCAGCTTCATCAACCAGGAGCCACAGACGTCTCCATGCGGCACCACCACTTTAGAGAAAGGGATCCTCACTTTTATACAGGTAATGATTTAGATCGAACAATGCAAATTTAACTGTTTTTTTAAGTTGTCAAAGTTATACGGCGAGCGCGATGATCACTTGAATGAAAGCCATATTTAGTAGTTCAAACAGTAAATTGCGAAAAGTTAATATATTTTTTTTTTAGTTGCTTGAAATTAATACATTTTCGGTTATTGTAATCAGTTTAACAGTAAAGAAGCATTTTAATATAATACTTCATACACTTTGAATACTTAATGTTAAGTTTCGGAATAGAAAGATCTATTATGCTAAATTTTATGTATTTTTTTTTGGAACAGGTCCTGTCCGTCCCGAGTCGTACACGCTGATGTTTGCGCGGGCCGAAATGGGTTTGGGCATTGACAGAGGGGAATCAACAGAGTGCGAACCGTCCGTGGAAGAGTTAGGCGAGAGTGACGAAGACGAAATTGATTCCGATACAACGCTTTCGACGGAGAAAGAAGAAGACATTCTCCAACGTCTTGCCAACAAACACTTTTATAGGTGAGATGAATATTTAAAAAAAATATCCATATGTACACTGCTCTACTAAGTTAATTGTCAAGATTACTTTCAATTAATCACGCCACGCATTCATATGATGCACTACTCATGATAATGTATATCAGTTGTGCGTAATATGACGCCTGACTACTTTCGATGCCATTTTAAAACTGAAACTGTTGATCAGTTTCCATTGAAATGTGTGAACAAAAACTGATTCAAGTTGTATTCAAATTTTGTTGATCAACTATAATCGATCAATGAAACTTGACTCGTGAGAACGCGGAATTATTAAGGCAGTATGCGTAATATATATTAATATGCTTTTAGATGTTTAACTTATTGACAGTATGATATTATTATTGTTGACGTTCAACAACTTTTCACCGAACTGCACGGGATAAGTACTATTTATACATATAATTTAAGCTGAGACAATGTCGCTTTACTAATAGATTAGTAAGTGTGCGCGTTTTGGTGCCGGGAGTAGCGTGCTTAAGTGCCGCATCTGTGTTTTAAAACATCAATACGAAAGATAGTACATAGTAAGTTGACCGATAACATGAAACCAATATTCGTCAAAAGCAATATGTTGAGATGAGCCTTCAGATTATGGATATCAATATTTTTTTATATTAAGAGTAGAAGTGGTAAAAAATGATAGTAAAATGGAAAAATAAAGACTATAGATAGAGATATGATAATATTTTAAGTAGTTTTGGATTAATATTGATATTTATGTTTCTATATATTATATAGAAAAAAACCAAATTTTGCATATCACAATAATACGATGTATGAGTGAGGTAGTTTCGAAATAAACTTATTCCACCATAGCAAAATTGAAATGATTGAAAGGAAAAAATGTTTTTTTGCATGAAAGAACCTTATACCACCATTTTCAATGTTTATATTTGTTTCCAATTCACTGGTTACTGGTTTACATGCTATATGGTTCTTCTCTACAAAAAATACTTTTGGCATAGTGGAATAAGTTCACTTTGGAACTAACTCCCTCAAAAAAATCAATTGGTTGATTGGGTGAAAGAAACGGCGATGTTTTTTAACGTTCGCAAAATAACCAACATTTAATATTATATTTTAGCTATGGTGGTTTGATATCCGTTAAGTTGTATTATAAATGGGATATAATTCCGAAAATGTTATAAATTAATTTGAATGATTATTTATCTTAAAAGGTGTTTTTTAAATTTCGAGCTTTTTGCAAAAGTGCTTTCAAGCTTTTCGCAAGAAATTTGTTGTCACAGTAAAGCAAAGTAACAAACGTTCTCCCCCGTATTAGCATAAAATACTCATTTTGATAAATTTACAATGGGTTGAATGATCGCAGGTGAAAAATCTCGAGTGTATTCTAGTCGCAACTCCGTTTTGTTTCTGTTGCTATAAAATGCCTCCCTTAAAAAAGCTGATAAAACCTGATTAGAATATTCAGTGCACGCTTTCATCCTATTTTTTTATATCCCTCCGCGAAATGTTTTGCTTGTGTTCTGGTGGGCTGGCTTATATTTTTTGTTCATTATTCATATTATTCACCTTAATACAATTGTATTAAACAGTCCATATGTATGAACGTATAATAAAGTATACACAAAAAGCCGCATGGGATATTTGTTATTGTATGGCTGGAAATAATACACAATAATTTGTTCGCAAAGATAGTTTAGATTCTAGCAACAGAACTGTAGTGTATAATAGTATCAATACATATTTTTGAATTCGATATACTTTTAAATTGAAATGAAAACCTTATTTCTTTAGAAAGTAGCGTTTGAAAAGCTTTTTATAAAATAAATTACTTTACTATGGATATACTTGTATTCCAATATTATACGCTGTGTAGATTAATTAATTTGAAGCTTATTTTCTAAATGACTCGCAATGGTAAAATAGGTTCGCAGACAAAATTACACATGTACATTTAGTGTGGCGTAATTTTAAACGTAGTTAATTTTTAATTGTGGTTATAATATATTGATCTTTTAAAAAATAAATAAAATTAGATGTATAATAGGATGTTTGTCATTGCGACTTAAAATGTAGCATTCAAAGAGTTTTAGCTCACTTAAATAGAATATATTAATGGATTACATATAACCAGTGGCGTAGCTACCGTAGATCAGTTTGAGTGACTTGATTCAGGTGCACGAATCATGGGGAGCGCAAAAATCAAAAAGGGAAACACAAGACATATAATATTAGTGTGCGCGAGTAAAAAAAACGAAAGTACGTATCATAATTTTGTGACATTACATGACATCGTTTCTCGATCAAAAATCTAAAAGTGGCCAACATTTTAATACACAAAAAAATTTGCCAAAAAACAAGACGCGCCACGATTTTTCTTCCTCCAGGGCGCCAAATATGTAGCTACGCTATTTTTATAAAACGCGCACACACATATATAAAAAATCTGGTTGTTATAGGGTATCACTAAAGTAATTGTACGTATTATACTAGTTCTTCTAAGTAAAAGCACAGTATCTATTATATTTAGAGAATCATAGATCATTGTGCTTTTATTTAATAGAGCAATATATACCTGTATGATAACTAATAATATGGAAGTATTATAAATATATCAAGTTAGTCATCAGATTCATATTCGGTTATTTAATTTGGCAGAGTTGTTATTCATAGATTTTTTCTCTGGCATCGATGAACATCAGACAGTAATTACAATAAAGTAATTTTTAAAAAAAGTATTGATATGGAGATAGTAGCAAAAACAAATTGAATTATTGGATTCAAATTTAAAGCAAACATCGGTCACCATTTTTGGCTTTCAGTTTTTTAACTCTCCGACAAAATCTGAAGCAAAGTCAATAAATACCCCAACCTTTAATGTGAGGAAAAAATCTCATCTCAGATTATGTAAGGTAAACAAACATCAGCTCGCAAAAAACCGTTTTCCATTAGATAGATAATCGAAGTCTCTAAAAAAATATCGTCTTCATGCGGGTTACTTCCATTGGCGTGCTCACTTGGACAAAGATAATACGTCGATAATCTTATATTGAATGTATTAATATATAATATGTTTCTTAAGTGATGTGAGTATCTTTTATATTAACTATCATATTTATGATTCTTATTATTAATGAATGTTTCAAACAACATTGTTTTGAACCTATAAATTTATATGACATCGTTTTCAAAAATTAAATCGCGCATTATGGATCGTATACCATTACGCTCTATATGTTTGCAATTGAAAGTTTACGTTAATCGTACAAAAAAGAAATCTGTGGTGTCATCATAAAAACTGTTTTTAATTTTCAAATAATTCATTAATATTGCAATATTATAAAGATAATAAACGGAAACGAAATAATTGAAAACTTATTATACTATACTATGGTTACAGACAGTTAAAAAAAAGTTTTCTGTAGTCATGTTATCATAAATGTTATGTTGAATTAGCAGCAGTTTAATGGACACCAAATTTTTACTGGAAACATTTACAAACGCAGATTTGATGGAAATTCATAGCAATTTAGAATAATCCGTATTTTCTTGTTAAAAAGGCTCTGTATATATAAATCCACTATTCAGTATACTGCATGTACATCCGGTATAATGTAAAAAATATAGGTTAAAATTATGTTGTATTGTCAGAGATATTTTCAACCGGATTCTTAACATCATCAAAATTAGAGACTGTAATAAATATAATACATTTCCTCATTATAAGAACTTGTCACAAATATCTCAGTTTGAATATTGATAGAAAGATTATCATACTAAATGGGAAATAAGAATATTTTGCTTTAAGATTTAAGAGAGGTTAGCTAGAGCTGAGAGTAAAAAATATAGTTTAATAAGTATGTGTACCTTCGTCTCCCTGGTAGCGAAGAGGTTAGCGTGCGCGCATAGCAATCCGGGTTCCATTCCTACGTTTGTCGGATTTAAAAAAAAACAAAAAGGCAAAAAAGCTAGATGCCCATTGATTTGAGAAATTGTCTGATAAACAATTCCAATGAAAAATAATCTGTCAATACATTGCGGAGATCCATATATTCCACTTTTGAAGTGAATATTTCCACAATGTGTAGATATATGCTCCGATTTGGGAGCAAATATGTTATACATATGTACCTTTTCACGTTAATAAAAACACGCCACTGTAAGTTTGAAAATGTTTAACATATTGTGATGTGTTTATTTTCTATCTAGTTACACAGCCGCCCTGGGTGTAACGGTAGGCGTAGGTTGCTTCTTGTTGGCGCTAAACATGATCATCTTTGTGGCCATTTATTACCATCGTGGTCAAAGTGGAAAAGGGCCGGGCTCTTCAAAACGAAATGGTTCTGCGCAATCAATATCGGACGGTAAGTAAAGTAACAACATTTTCCTTTTTATGAAACAAATATATACATTAAGTATTTAAGTTACATCACCTAAGTTAACTACTAAAGAATGAATTACTGTTTTGATGCAACCAACATTCCTAGATATGTGCGGTATTATTTTGAAAATATTCACATGACGTACACGGTAACAAGACAACTGCACGCTCACAAGACAAGTGCTGACAAAACGTTTGCGCGCACACGAGCGATATAGCAATATCAAGATATTTCACACTTGATTTACGTAATTACAGCATACATATTTTTTTATATTTCATTTTAAATAATACATTGCGTCGCCAATCTAACAGGAACATGTATTTTGCGTTGACGAAATTTTACAGGAGAGACACAACACGTTTTTTCTACAAAAATATAAAATTTAGAAATATGTATAGTTTCTTTCGAGGATTTATTCATAAGATATTTTTACACAATTTCAAACATAAATGACAATTACAAAATGTCATTTTTTTCCTATTTTAAAACCTCAAGCTTAAAACAAATGTGATATTTTTAAACAGTATTAACATCTAAGAAATCTAAAAAGTTGTAAATTCTTACCTGTTTCAATATAATTTACAATTGAAACATTTTCACGTAATCGCGTACGGCGGGATTACATCAACTCACTGTTACCGCCGTAGAAATGTGATTCAACGTTTTGTTGCAAAAAATTCAAAATAGCACTTAGTATTGCAGAAATAAATACATGCGTTCCACGTTGAAAATAACCATATCTGTTAGTACAAAAATGTGCCAATGATACAAGACATTGAAAATAATAAGAAAAGTCACTTTCACCAAAAAGTCGAGTTACGTGCTCCTGTAATTTTGGCGACGATTATTACACTTTTAAATGTATGTTTTATGGATGATAATAAAACTTTTTTGAAATAATTATTGTTGTATCCAACCGTTTTGAAGTCAGTTGTCTATGCGTGCACTTGTGATGTGAGCACTTGTCCGGTGCGCAGCTGTCTTGCGAGCAGTCATAATGGAACCGACGTCCAGTGTTCATGACAAGCGCTATCTTTGTATATTGTGATATTTCCATTAATAAATACATGATCAGAGTTGGCTTTACAGTAATATATCTAATTAATATTTTTGACTGCTGGTGCTTGATGGAAATTGATTTTAAATAATTTAGAAAGTAAAAAGTAATATATCTATATAAAAAAAACTAAATTTATTTTGTAAGTTTGTACGGCAGAATTTTTCATAATTTACAGTAATCAATTATTTACCGGGTTTTTTCTATTATTATTAAAAAATATATTCTTGATAAATTTATCCAAATTAGTAGTACAATTGAAAAGCAACTCTGCCGAATATAATTAATATACAATTCAAAATCATTGAATACGGAATATATAACGGTTAAATTTCAGAAATATATCCTAATATCTTCAGAAAAGTTTAAGAATGGTCGTTGTTGAGCTTAATCAAATGCCTATTTGATGTTTGGTTGGACGAATTGTAAAATTATAGTATACATGTACAAATTTGAATGCAGTTCCTGTACTGAATGCTTATTTGACTTCATGAATAGGTCTTGAGAAAGGTCAACAGTTTGAAGAGGAAGTCCAAGAGTTACAATGTACCAAGCCAGAACCGCCCCCGTCTTATAGATCGAAATGTACATCGAAGCATCAAGTAAGTATATTATTTGAAAGACGCTATGTTGTAAATTTGGTTTAAATAAATTAAATAATTTTGATACATTTACTTTAATATGACATAATTAACTATATTTCGTTCCCAACATTGCAAGAAAACGTAACCTAATTTTCTGCTTTACGTAACTTTTTAAATTATAATTTAATTTTTTGAATCCCTAGTATCTTTGCCACATTTGTATTAACATAAACAATATATAGACATGTGTTGATACAGAACTGTACCAATTATACAAGAGATTGTAAAAAAATTGTAAAAAAGTTACTTAAGTTAAAAAATCAAGTTACGTGTTGTTACAATATTGGCTACGATTTATACTATTCTATTTTATAAATTATTTAATTCGTTGATGTACAATGTAATGCACAGACCTTGTAAACAACACCGAATGCTTATTGGAACATTAGTAAGTGAGTGATCGTTTGATTTGTGGTAATTGATTAATATGGTAATATATCATAATGTAATCAATACAATTAGTTTTATGTGATATAATATGAATGTATGTCTCCCCAGTTAGCGTAGTTGGAAATGTGCGTGCCTAGCAATCTGGGGAATGCGGGTTCGATTCCCCATCTAATCGAATTTTAAAAAATCTGAAAATACAGGACTGGATGCCCATTGGGTTGGGCAATTGTCTGACAAACGATTCTTGTAAAAAATAACCTGTTAACACGTCTTCACATTGCGGAGATCCATGTACTCTACTTTCGGAGTGGATATCTTCACACTATGTATATCCATATGCTTCAATTTGGGAGCGAACATGGTATATAAAAAAAAAAATTAATAAATCTCTAATGTTTATATTATATTCTCTTTTATGTATACAAATCGTTTACGCATTATATTTTAATCAAAAAGCTTTCTTAATATTAATACTATACTAACGTATTAATACCATATTACTGCAACGGATTTTTGGTGCAACTGTATATTAAAGATGTGTATTAAAAATAATCTATTTTTATTGATATTTCAATGCATAACTTTCAAACTAACAAGGAATAAAATTGATGTATTTCCTTTGAAAACTTTCAATAATTAACTGTATATCTGGTGTCATTATAATAATGATTAACGTACAAGATGAATGGAAACAAATTATATACAATTTGTCATAATTAATCATTCTCGATAATTGTCATTTCTATTTGACTTGATAGGCAACTAGCCAATTTAGTATCAATATTGAAAGCTCATAGAATGTATCCACGCCGCATATATAATTGAATTCAAAATAAGATACTGTCAATATCGATGAAACTATAACTATTTTAGATGAGACAGTATGATGAATCGTATAATGATGAGGCTTTGTCAATGTTGATATTTCCGTAAGCAATAACAAATATAATTAATTCAATCAGTCATGTCAAAGCTTAAAGTCTTTATTTTATTGGATTAACAAAGCTGAAATATACAGGTGCGCTTTATGTTCTAGGCCGATTTTTTTCATTTAATGGTTTATATTTTACTGTCTTGGACAATAGTCGATAACAATTTAATATGAAACATCCAACCCCATAACAAATTATTAAATTATTAAAACATTTTGTTTAAATGATTGCTGATTTTTTACCAAAAAATGATCAAGAGCGATGAGGCACATTTCGGCTTGGCTGATTTTATTAATAAAAAAAAGTCATTATTGTGGCAATAAAAATCCTCAGTTGAGACACTACCATTTCATTTTCGTAGAGCCATTTGGGCCGGGGGCATCATTCTCCGAGGATGCTAAAGGCGATACTGGTGCTAGAGGCAAAACATTTACTGATGATCGCTATTATGACTTGCCAAATGGGCCTATTGGACCTAAATCATATTCGGTTCCAACGGCATGGTGCCACATTGCATACAACGCGTGCTACGATGCAAACTTTAGCACGCAGGCGCATATGGTTCCATGACAACTGTACACATGACAAATGCTCACATGATATCTGCGTACACATTGAAGTGCTCACACTAACACAGAAATTAATATAAAGATATTGTATACTTAATTTACGTAATTATAGTATAGGTAGGTATCATTGAAATAAAAA
>JAGVSQ010006092.1:0-16809 GCA_022683975.1 Rhyacophila evoluta
TTTAAAAACTCACTTTTTTACTTTAACGTCTTTTGCCAGTAATACGACGATATGTGGGCAGTGAGCTTAGTATGTTATATGTTTGCTCACATGTGGAAGTTTACCAGTTTTTAATAATTCAAAAGGATGTAAGCTGTGGACGCCTAATTAGTATCTAAATTTAGCTTTAAGTTTGAAAAATGATGGCTCGTTAATTTTCGGCCACATTAATTTAATCGGTTTTCCTTAAATTACTTATTAAGTAAAAATCAGAGTGTGTAAATAAAACACCAGATTCAGTATTCAGGCACTTCAAGGTTGTGTCTGCTTAATATTATTACTTTGGACACAAATTATTAAATGGACGTTTTTGTGCCTTCTGTAAAATTATTTTTTTGAGAGTTTCGTCCTTTTTCCTACCCACAGTCGATGTGTATATACATCATTTATATAACAAACGATTGCATCTATATTTACAACGGTATGATTATTATTTTTTTCATTAAAAAGAATCCCACGAACTACAAGAAAAGAGTTAGTTATATTATCACATTTACAAAAATTCCAACTCTATATGGTTGGTTACATTAGAGAAAGACACAAATGAGTTTCCAAAATTTATTTTTTAAATTACTCAGACGTAGCATGCGATCGATAGTGTCATAAAAAACAAATCTCACGATCCACGGGTTACTCATCACAGCGCGTAATGAGAGACGAAGGTCGTGGGTCAACATGGCGCCAAACTGCTGGATGAATAAAAAAAATACACTCTCTTGACAATTCAATGATTTTATCGATTATTTTTTTACGAACAGCTGTTTCGGAATGAACCAAGACGTTACGAATGAGCCAAAACATTACTTCAAAGGTAGGTCAGTATTTCTCGACCTTCATGTTAAAATTATATTGAACTATCTGCATTATTTATACAAAAAACTTAGAATTTTTTTTATAATCGTGTGGGATAAACAGTTAGTTTATTTTCTACCATCTTCCACATCTCCACACCCGTTTTGGAGAGACAATACCGTGGCGTATAGAACGAGACACGCTCTTTAAAGTACCATAAGAGTCCGAAGAGCTAATCTACAAAGTGTTGCATTGGAGTATATTATTCATGCTAATGCCGAGCCTTGTCAGATGAGAAAAAAAAATACAAGGCGGTCTTTACAATGCCAGGACTGATCAAGGAGTAGATTCCAAAGACCTTGTTCAGCGTGTGCTAGAGTGTGCGTAATTTCTATGCTAACTTAGCTCTGTTAATATAATATCTGTCCGTGCTGAGAAGATACATTTTCACTTGCCATACAATTTCGAGTTTTTTTTTTAGTTCAACTATTTTTTGTAGCAATCAAGTTGCAATGGCCGACCAGGCGGACAAATGGCTGAACCGACTTGAGGAGATTTTCCCTTCGTCATCTGCTTTAGGCGTTACGAAAGTTTTTAAAATTTTAGGATCCTAGAATATTTCTTTTCAATTATTTTCACAAGAATCATTTTAGAAGTGGATTGTATGGATCCACGCATTTTCAAGACTTTATTGCTTAAAGAAAGATTGGTTTGTCGAATATACCAACTGTCAAACGTTTAGAAGATGTCTGAGCTATAATTTAAAGGCATATGAATGATGTACTATGGAAGAATAGAATTAAAATACAAGAACTATATAATTAATTGAAACACACGCTTTGTTTTCCAAATCGCGCATATTCGATAAACCAATCCTGTAGCGACGTTATGTTATAAATAAATAAAACATTCACCGTGCGTAGTTAAAAAAAGCAAACTATCAGTTTTATTTATATCTTCCTGATAGCCAAGAGGTTAGTGTGCGTGTTTTGAAACCGAAGATTGTGGGTTGGATTCCCACAGCTGCTGGATTTAAAAAGAAATTCAAAAATGCAGCACTGGATTCTTAATAGGTTGAGCAATTCAGTTCAATTCAATTGAGTCAGTTTAACATAAGCGCCGATGATCGATAAAATACTGATATTATTGTATATATCCAAGTATTAAAATAACAGGATGAATAAAATTAATTAAAAAAAAAAAATTGAATGAATTAAGCTAGTTTGTGATAAATGCTTATTTTTGTCAATGCACGTTATGCCCAGCATTCCAGCTATGTAACAAAGGAAGTCGATTTATAAATAGAGCTCTTTGCTATATTTTGAGAGTTAAATTGTAGACTTACCCTGACGAAGATGAGGACCTTGGTGTCTCCAATACGATATTTTCCTTCTGATACCCTGATCATCGGAAATTGAGTTGGGCAGTTGCACCTCTCCACCAATTCACGGACCTGAAAAGAAGATGAAATATACACATCAGTCCAACGTGACAATACGCAAGAGCACCCATTTTATATATTATATTCATTAAAGACGTATATTATTATCAATTAGGAATTACATTTTAGCAAAATAAATACATTTTAAAATATACGTGTTTCATGTACAGCTGTCATTTTCGTATGACATTGATATGCACATTATTGAAAAAAAAGGATCTAAACACGGTTTTTAGTTGAATTCTTTTTATCACTTCTGAAATGGGCTGCATATCTTCATCATGAAGTATAAAAAATAGGAGTTTTGTATGGAGAGCTGTCATTTCTGTATGACTTTGATATGCGTATTATCAAGAAAAAGGATTAAACACGGTTTTTCGTTGAATAATTTTTATCAATTCTGAAATGGGCTGCATGTCTTCATCACGAAGTATAAAAAATAGAAGTTTTGTATGGACAGCTGTCATTTATGTATGACTTTGATATGCAAATTATCGACGGAAAAGGATTTAAAGAAGGTTTTTAGTTCATTGTATTACTAAAAGAATAAATAAGTATCTCTTGATCATTTTCGTCTTGGAAATTTATTAATAATTATTAACTTATGTGTACATATTTACGAAGGTGACTGTACATTTCCGATTGTAAGCCACGCTAATGAATATTCATGTAAAATAAATTAAGTAAATGATAGAGAGGATTCGCAAAAATAATCCTTTTCGGTTTCTCTCTCGGAGTAGAGAGACTTTGTGTTTTGTTGTAAGGCGGTAACGATAGATTAGGCGGACTATGTTTTGTGCTTTGCAGGTTAAAATAACTCCGCGATTTCAGCCAGAAGTTGTTTAACACGTTAAGGACTAAATAATTTATATAGCCATTGGACGACGCAAAGCTATGGAGACAAGAAGACTTGGATGAATCACGTTATTAGAAATGAGGAATTTAGAGTTATCGATAATAAGCTAAAGGAACAACCAGTAAGCAGTGGATCGGAGAGATGGGCGAATGTGTTTATGAAGATGGAGAAATAGATTCTTCATAAATGTCTGGATGATAATTTATTTTATTTATTTAACATGCTGAGAACGTTACAAATTACAGGTTTTAAAGCATTCAAAATGCAGTGCATATTTAACAGAAGACAACAACTATGTTTCCACAGTAAACGAGGCGTATTTTGGAGCCGATGGTTGTAGAATAGAATCACACAGGTGTTGAATTGAAGAAGGATAAGTATGTAGAACTGTATGCCTAATGGGTTTGATAATTGGCTGACAGGTATGACAATTTTGGTTATCAAGATAGTTTTTATCCGCGGACATCTTCACGCTGTAGAGGGTCATGTGCTACAGTTATGATGGGGACATGGTGAGTGTATATAATGAAAAAAACAAGGCGAATAAAAGTGAAGAAAGAGTTTGAGAATCAAGAGAGATAAATCTATAAATCATGGTAAGAATATTATATATTATATCGACTGTTGAAGAGAAAAAGGACGTAACCCACACAGAACAAATTTTACAGGAGGCACAAAAAACGTTTATTTAATTAATTTGGGCCTAAGTCACAATATTAAATGAAGACAATCTTGAAGTGTACCAAGACTTTAGACTGATTTTTTCTTTACACAATTTGGTATTAATTCAAAAATTTATTTTGGAAAACTAATAAAATTAATGTGGTGGAAGTATTTTTTTGTAGGTGTTAAACTTCAAATGACCTCCTTTATAAAACTGTTGAGTTAAATTTAGATACTAACTAGAAATTTGCGGCCTATATCTTTGTAATCGAACGTATATTAAGTTGTATACATTTTGATTGTCGTAAAAAAGCTGTTTTGGAAAATCTGAGGGTACGTCCTTTTTGTTTTCTATAATCTATATGTATGTTAACTCAGTGATGCAATTAGTACGTGTACATGTGCTACAGCATTAAAGATCACCGGTTCAAATCTCGCAGTTGTATAAAATGTAAAAACTCAAAGATATCTGCGATACGTTGAACGCATGGTGACGATCAATCTTCCGAAACTATAATATATGTTTATATGTCATATTATGTTTTTTAAAAATCAGTCTTCGTATTTGAGTTATCCATATGCTCCACTTTGAATATGATAATGTGTACAAAATCGAGCTGGATTTTCGAGGGTTAAACGGAAAAAGGCCAATATACAGTGCCCACAATAATCCGACGATGATCACAAAACAAAAAGCCGAGTTGTCGAACACAGAGAAGAATTTGTTTATTAATTTTCGTAATTAAAATAAATATTTAAAATATTACTTATATTTAAATCGTGAGCTGTAATTATTCCTTGCAAACTACCGCCTTAATAAGTATACAGTATCTAGATACTGATGTAGAAGGCATGTAAAAATGTTGAATATATAGCGTGCGCGCCTAGCAATCTGGGGAATGCGGGTTCGAATCCCCATATGTTGGATTTTAAAATCTAAAAATTTAGGACTGTATACCCATTGGGTTGAGTAATTGTCTGACTAAAAATTCTCGTGAAAATAATCTGTCAAAACGTCTTCACACTGCGGAAATCCATGTGCTCTACTTTCGGAGAGGATTATTTACTCTGTGTAGATCCATATGCTCCAATTTGGAAGCGTGGGAAGATATTTGCTCCGAAAGTAAAGTACATATACTGATCTCCGCAATGCGAAGACATGTCTTAATGAATAAGTTTTAATGAAAAAAAATGTCAGACATTTGCTCGACCCAACGAGCAAAATATATAGATATGGGAATCGAGCCCGTATTTTCCGGATAGTAAAGCGCGCACGCTAAGCTTCGACGCTACCGGTGACAATAGAGTTCGTGGTAATTTTATTCAAATTTATTCAAATGTTTATTTATTTATTTATGACATATTATAACATTAAAAATTACAAGTTTAATACGATACACATATAGTTATGACGAAAATATCAATAACATATTAAAATATAAAAAAAAGAATAAAGAAAGAATTACAACAGATATATATTAACAGAAGGAAAAAGAGAGTGTCTACCAAGTACGTTAGACAGATTCTATTCTGATAATGTATATAATAGCATCTATTTAAGCTCGCTCTCACCTAGGTGGAAGATCTCGATATCCGAGGCAATCTCGTTAAGCATCACCATTGCTCTCCGCATTGGCATGACTACTGGCAGGATAGTCCTAAATTTAGGAATGTAAATCTTGGGTAATTTATATTTACTTCCGTCAAAAAAAGTAGATTACTTCTCGATATCAGAGCTCCGGGATACGCCTGATTAAGACCAGGTGGATGGTGGGCATATTCGGCAGTTTTAACAATTATGTTTTCTATAATTATTAAAATTATAATAAATTAAGTATACAAATCTGCATTAAGCACTTTGTAATTAGACGGCCAAGGATATGTATTCGTAAACAATAATTTGCACAAACTGTCATCCTTAAAAATTCCTGAATGCGGCCCATTGCAATACAACCGCAAATAAAAGATACAGCGTAGGTACGGTAGTGGAATAGATGAAACGAAAAGCAAGCCGCTAATTGGCAATGCGGGGTTCGAATCCGTGAGATAAATCGATTGTAAATTTATTAAATTCAAGTTTATTGTGTAGCGACTCGATATGATACCGAGAATTGATTTTAAATTATATGAAACTTCAACATAAACTTGTGTTTGTATCAAATACCGGGCATTCCGTAAGTGATTTATTAATATTGCTACGAAAATTCAATAAACAAGTCATATTGTAATATAAATCTCTCACAGCAAACTAACAAACTTGTAAACCGTATATTTTTTTTACAAGAGACGAAAACAATTGTCTATACTCACAGTATTTACATCAAATTCAATTTTTTTTATATTATAGTTAAATAAAAAAAAATGTTTTGTTAAAAAAAGCGATAAGCATGTAGGTTTGGGTTCGACTTCTATAGAGTGCTTTCCCTTCCACCATCAGCCACGTCTCCGCACCCGTTATGTGGGCGTATACCGTGGCGGGAAGTGCCAGATGTGTCCCAGATCAGCTTCCTGAGACTTTTATTGGCTGTCGAATTCTTAAACATTGAAAGACACTGCGGAAATTTGTATGCTTGGGTAAACTTCAATGATTGGCCACTCGCCAGTGATCGGCCACTTACAGTACAACACAAAATGTAGATATTTACAATCCTTAATAGTATTTTTTGTTGTTTTATATCAAAGGTATGTTCTTTATATTTATCACAATATCTAGTAACAAAAAAATCACAATTAAGGATTTTAATTTGTATATTTTATGTTTTACTGCCAAGTGGCTAATCACTGGGTAATTCACCCTACGTTCCTGAAGTGGATATCTTTATGCTGTGGAGTTATTTATGCTCCACTTACGAGGTCACTTAGTGGGTATGATTAAAATGTATATATATATATGTATATTCTTTGCTGATATATTTCAGATTAGTTCAGTTTAGTGTGTGGTGATGAGGGTGAAAAAGACTGATGGATAAATTGAGGTAATGATAAGTAGACAGGGATGCCGAATTAGGCTGACTGGATGGAGCAGCAGACCAATGCTGGACTAGCGTCTCCAACGAAGAATACGTAACTAAATGTTGTTAGAATTTTTAATAATGTATAATGAACGTAAAAAATTTCACAAGACAGTAGAATGAGCTGTTGGACCCATCAGGTCCTCCGACCCGGCAGCAACAAGAACGAATTACATTGTTTAAAAAAAAACTGCAGTGTCATACCGCGAGCGTGATGATCTCTTCACATAATTACTTAACCAGACAAGATCTACCAATACATTTGAGTGCGTGGTCACCTAAGTCTTGGCTAATTTGTATATACTACTAGGTCTGTACAGTGAAATAAATAGATCACTTCTTGAAATCAAAGCTTCGGTATACACTGGATTAAGACCGGGTGTAAAAACGGAGCGAGTGGATGATGAGCACTTTTATGTTAAACATATTAATATTATTACAAGTAGATAATTTTATATACTTAAAGTACGCCTGCTGTCTGGGCGCTGTCAATCTGAGGTGATGATTAGGATTGAGACAGCATGCGAGGCGAGTATGACATTTATCATGAGTCTCTCGATCAGACTGACAGTATACAACTGTTGACGCGGACTGTATAATGTGTGGGCTGTTTTCACACTAATCATCGTCATGGATTGACAGTCCTCGGACTGCAGGTGGCCTGTAGGTGCATGAGTAACATTAGGATATTTTCGTAGATTAAAGCGGAACGTTATTCAACATCGAAGCTCCGGGATACGACTGATGAAGATCGAGTGTAAGAACGACCTGGACGGATGGTTGGCACATTTAGTAGTTTACAGTGTAAGTGAACTCTTAGTGAATAAATCTCTATATTCGTGGGTAAATGAGTACTGTAAAATAGGTATTAGGCCAGCACTACGATAGCAGAGCATCGGAAACAGAGATGCAAAATAGCTTCAAATAGGTGAGCGAGCAAGTTAGGTAGCACGTCAACACGTTTTCATCACAGCTTGCTTACTTGCTCACTTACAAATTAATAGCTATTTTGCATCTCTGTTGCCAAAGCTCTGCTACTGTCGCTTTGTCACCGTGACATCTATCGTAGCTCCGGCCTGAAACGGATAATTATGTTCGATTTATCTATTGTCTAAAGTAAATAAATTAGATAATTCCGCTTTCATATTAAATGAGGATAAATACACAATAATTAGGCACAACACGCAATAGCTAATAGAGTATTATTTGTTATCATGTTCGAATGATAAGAAAAGAAATAACAAAGGAAATAGTGACACAAATTTGATAACAGCGAACTGATAACATGACTAACTTTATATTTCAAACGAAATCATAAAACATATATTTATAAGTAATATTTATTCTAACCTCTATAGCTGATTGATAAACCACAGTTTGGCGAAAATATCGCCAAATTAATTCCTTAATCGATTTTCAATACAATAGACTATTTACAAAGTGAACTTATTTTGCTATGTCAATATTTAAAAGAAAACATTTTGGACACATTACTTTAAATTGCAATAGTTTAGAAAGCGATGAAACTCGCCCTTGTAGCAATCAGGACGGATGGCCTGATAGATCCAATTGCCGGTTGGATCGACTAAGTAATCATACACTCTTTTGGATACTCTTGCAGATATACGTTAAATAAATTTTTATTTTTATTTAATCCTGTGATGGATAGTGAGAGAGCAGTATTTATATTTTATTTAATTTCTTCAAATATAATGATTGCAAGGTCTTGATACTTTATGTATTCGTCATAAAAACACAACTATATGATGTCATTACGAGATAAAAACATTGATTAAAATCAACAGAAATAATTATTTTGTATTAAATCTAAGAACGGCATTTGCATGTGTATATTGCATGTCGTTATATATGTGTTGGCCAGCGACTATTAATCATTTTAATGTCACTACGTCTCAGAAGGGAGAAGAGTGAGGATTGCTTATCACAATGTATTAGTATATCAATGATATTTTCCTGTGAATGTTTCTGTGCTGTTGGTTTCTATTATTTGGCATTTAATACACAGCAAAATTATTTTATAGCTCATTACAATGATTGATATAGGAGGTTTTGTATTATACGAGTTAAAAACATACACTTTTAACTGAACATTTGGGGTCCAGCGTCATGATTTTTCGCACAGTAAGGCGCGTGTTAAACATATTTTCGAAAATATTTGATTATATCAATACAGTTCTGTCATATTCGAGCCCAGGGCGGCATTTCGATAAAAGCGTCTATACAAAACTAAAATAACATTTTCATGTCAAACATTAATAAAATTTTGTGCATAGCAACGTTAACTATACTAAGTGTTTGCACAAACTAAATCTGACGCATTGCAGTAGATCCATAATGCAGTCCACCTGAGGCGGTTGCACTTTGCAGTGGTGGACAATCGGCGTTACAGGAAGAGGATAAAGAAGGAATCTTATTTAATAATAGTGAAAAAATATACCTCCTTTTCATTGAAAATCAATATAGTACATAATTTTATGATTTCTATTGCACGAAATCAATTTTTTTTAATCTATATTATAATATAAAAAAAAATATATGTCTGTCTGCTGGGCCGCGCCGTGCTGATTTCCTGGATATGCATTAATTACACAAGGGGGCCTGGATATTGTGAGCGCCTTTTAATAAGAAAAATGTATTATAATGATTTCGCCAGTACTTTCTATGTGAATTGATGTTGAACCAATTTTAACGAGTATATTATAAAAAAATAAGATACTATATAAACTATTCTCAACACGTTAACTGGGAGCTACTTTTGGCAGATTCGCAAAATGCGCTTAACGTTTGCGAAAATTAACATAGTTTCTAAAACACTTCAAATATTTCAATATTTTTTATTTATAGTACTCAGCATTCTATGCAGAATCAATTTATTAACATTTCGATATTATATTATTGTCACAGCTTATATAATTATCACTCAAAACTAGGATAGTGCTAATTTTTAATGCTTGAGAAGAAATGCAATAGAGTCGTCATCGGCATTAATAAACTCATTTAAAACTAACGAAAGCATTTAAAATGTTCTATCAAAATTGAAAAAAAAGTATACTAAACCAAGAAAGACGATTTAGGTCCAAAATTATAGTTTAGGGTGGGATAGCCCTAACACGCTTTGAATTAATATGATTAGATACGATATTTACGAAAGATTTCTAGTTTACTAATAAAAATGTTGTAAAAGACTTTGACTACAGTCGGCAGTCAAAATATTTATAGTATGACGCACGGAATGTTTTGAGTCCGGCAGATAGCTGCTAGAGTACACAATCACGTAATATTACGGGTCCCGCAGGCCAAGTGTTAAGAGGGCTACAAAGTTAAAATTTTGAAAGTTATAAATCAGTAAAGATGTATAGATAGATAATTCAAACAACTTTTTGACAAGGGCGCTTTCTACACACGACGCAGCACTGTCTGTCTGTTTTGTAACTTCTCCCAAGCGTGGTACAGTAGCAACATGACATGTTCACATATTATTTTTATTGCCATTTTTATGTCAGCTCTTTTAATTTTAACTCATGAATTTATAAATCAGTAGATGAATGTACATCCATTGATTAGGATTCAGTAAAATTTAAGTTTGTAGCCGATTTCTCACTGTTTGGGCAACACATGTGAGATAATCTTTTTAATGGACCAAACATATAATAAATTCAACACAGTTCTGTGAGGTTTATAATCGGAAATAAAGGGGGGAAATGATTAAGAGAATGTGGTATTCGAATAAAATTCACATGGACTTATCATATCTTGAAAATATTTAACTTTAAGGTATCTATTATATTTGCATTGAAATTTAACCTCGTCGTACGGATTAACGGTCTCATAAAAGAAAAATATGCATATTTACTACATATTATACATTGATATAATGTTGCATTATTTGTTTTCAAGTTATAACAATAAACAACATCTTAATTTCATTGATTTACATATTTTATGGATAAATTTTCTTTATTGACGGCGCATCACAATTTTTTAAGGAGTTATTTGAAATATGTATATTACGAACGTCACTGCAGAAATCTGCATGGCATAAATCAACCCCTTCTATATTCTAAATGAGTCCATAGATTGAACAAGAGCTTTAATTGTGGATAAATCCATTATTTTATTCTTTCCAAAAACAGGTAAAGAGACCAGTTTATGACGCGACAGATTGGCATACTTAAATGTGGCGTTTACCACAATATATCTACATTGTTAAGTCAAACAAACACGATAAATTAATTTATTGTGTTACGTTTATTTCACTGCGGGAATCTAACATCAAAAGAATCTATATAAAAACTATTTATTAAAATATGTATATTAGACCAGAAGTCTTGATAATAAGCTTTAGATCTTGATTATTGAAATTTTCTGTAGGTGTTGACATCATAAATGTTTTCACGCTTAAAAATACCAAAATTCATGCCAAAAAGGGCATTTGCTTCAGATATCGATAATTTATCTCTGAATGAGAGTTATTTTAGATTGATTCTCTCGGTAAACTATCTTTATTACTGTTATCTACTATTACATTTATAATATTATTTACATTACTTTCTACATATTTTAAATAGTTAAAGTCTTTTTTTGTTTTTATTATACGTTATAATGTGAATTTTATAGGGGGCGGTAGCAGCTTCAAAAGCATTTGGGGTGCGTTTAGGTCACCTAGACGAGAGGGCGTTTAAGAATTATGTGGTTTCTTATAATGGAAATGAATAATTACATAATGCGAGCTAAAAAAACAAGAAACTTGTAATATTGTAAACATTGAGGTGTTCAATGGGGGAGGTGGGGAAGGGTTTTGCCTAGGGGTTGCAAAATAAAATTCGGAATTCAATGTTTATTTTCGAATGTTCACTTACTAAATAGAAATTACGATCAAAAAATTCGGGATGATTGTACGAACGTAAAAATTTCGGGGACAAAAAGACAAGGGAGCGGTGGAATAAAAAAATATTGGGAAATTATGATTTAAATCATTGCTTTGCAAAATTTTCAATATGTGAAAAAAAATGCCGAGATGCGGCTCACCGTCTGGGAAACGCTGCTTTAGTCTATTTATTTCGGGCCGCGACCTCTATTTAAAGATCACTGGCTCCAGATATTAGATTGACTTACCGACCTCGTATAACAATGGATTCGCTATTTTAATACAATGTCCCGATTAAGTCGATATTGTATATCGCTTATAACATAATAAATGTGCCATTTAACACTTAGCTTGCCTAGAATCTTCGTTCATTTCAGTGGTCAATTTACTGTTTAGTTTCCTGGACTTTTTTTTTTCAGCCAATTCAGTACAAGCTACGGTAGTTTTAGGCTAACCCATGCCGATTTGGCTTTGTAATACAGTCAATATATTCTTATAGCTATCCACAACGTGATATTACCATTTACTAGCAAATAGAGGGCCTAGACATATCTCGCAATATTTAGGGGTACGCAAATTTTTCTTTCATCACTCGCCAGGTCTTCACACGCGTTAGGCTGCGGGGAGGATAACATAGCAACCACGTCAAAGCGACCGTAACAGAGATGCAAAATAGATAAACATATGGGAGTGAGCCTGTGAGCAAGTTAGACAGCACGTCAGTCACAAAAACACGCTCACTTGCTTACTCACATATTTAAAGCTGTTTTCCATCTCTGTTTCCGTTATTTTGTCGCCGTCGCTCTGTTGCCGAGACATTTATCATGCCCGAAGCCTTATGCAGGCGTATACCATTACGTGTGTCCCAGGAGCAGCTTTCAGAAACCTTGGTTTACAAGAGAGTTTGCGTGAACGGTATTCTAACTAAATAAGCCCTGTTGACATCGAGACTTATTGATGAGAGACCTTTCCACTAGCCGTAAGATTTTGCAATGTTTTTATAAGCTAAAAAAATGTCATCTGTAGAAATGAGCTCGAAATATGGCAGAACGGTTTAGGAACACACCCGGAGGTTTTCAAAATCTCCCACATAAACGAAGCTTAAGAAGCACTGTAATATACATCAATAATCCACAATCCATCAAAAATTTATACAATAATTTTATCTACGATCATAACGAATTAGACGTGTGCGAAATTTCTAGCACACAAAAGCAGATTTATCAGATTTAGGTAACTAAGGGGTTAATATTATTTTTGTACAACATTACATAAAGATCACCTGCTGGGTATGATCGCGTGCATTAATAACCTCATTTAGAAACGCCACTGGCTATTTTGTGATATATTTTATAAATATAATGCATAAATTATTTACTATAATATTTGCAAGTAAAGTTGTTCTAACAATGCGGAATACAAGTCATATTGGATAATTAATTGATTATTCTCATTATATAAAATACAATCACACTTTATAATAACTTATAGAATGAAAATGTAGGTTGTTAGAATGTGAAGTGGAATTTGCTAAGTCATACAGTCTCCCCGATGGCGTAGTTGGTTGCGTGCACGACTAGAATGTGGGTTCGATTCCCCACATGCGTCGGATTTCAAAAATCCAAAAATGCAGGACTGGATGCCCATTAGTTTGAACAATTGTCTGACAAACAATTCACGTCGAAAATAATCTATCAAGACGTCTTTGCATAACAGAGATCCATATATTCCACTTTCGGAGTGGATATCTGCACACTGTGTAGATCCATATGCTCCACTTTGTGAGCAAATATGGTGTGTTAAAAAAACAGCTCGATTAGATGATAGCTGCTGAACCTTTTATTTTCACACTTAAATATACATCCTTAATAGAAAAGGAGTTTAATTTTTTTACGAGAATTGGTTGTCAGCTTATTGCTCAAACCAATAAGCATTTAATACTTCATTTCGTCGCCAATATTGCAGGAACACGTATCTTGATTTTTTGATTTTAGTGACTTTTTAAAGTATTTTTTTATTATTTACCATTTTATTATTGGCACATTTGTTCATATCAGCATTTCTTATAAACGTATGTGTTAATGCGAAAATGTATAAATAATACAAGACATTACTAAAAATAAAACTTTACTTTACAAAAGGACTAAACCAAAAAATCATGGGACGCGTTTCTGCAATATCGGCGACAATGTGTCGGAATCGAACCCGCGTATGCTGACTTCTCGTCTACCGGGGAGATTCGTCAGGTATATGTATCGATTAATTATTAATTAAATTTGTAATTATAAATCTAAATATTTATTTAAATGTAGTATAACATACTTAAGAGTATAATTAATTGATAAAGTATCATGGTAATAGATTTTGTTCAAAAAGTTACACGTATTAATTCTCATGCGTATAGAAGGCTTCACGTAAGGCTTTCTAGGTAAACGGATTTATCCATTACATAACCTTTCCAATCGACTTACCCCCGAATTTATGTCTTTTGTGTCTAATTGAATTAGCTAGGGGTTATTATTTAATTGAATTTGGGGATATAACGACCGCCCTTTGCCCTATATAGATAAAAACATACAATTTGTGGATTTTTTTTGGAAAATCGTTATATTTTTAAACATACTCACTTTGAATGTGAAACAAATGCAACTCAGTAAAACTTGATTTCATTTAACCAAACCACCGCACACACGTATATGTTATGTGGGCGTATACCATGGCGTAACATACGTGATTTTTTTTCGTCAGTGTTTCTGAGGCAGTTCGCCAAGAGCTTGGTCGTCGTGCACTTGAGTGTGCATTTTACCTTTGCTTACTAGCCTCATTGGGAAGAGATCTTTTCCCTTGCAGTAAAATTTTATATTTTTAAATTATTACATTATATTTCCTATAAATCAAGTCGCAATGGCCGAATGGTCCAATAAATGATCAAACCGGTTGAAAAACACTTCCTCTTCCTACCTGGCTGTTATCATATCCTTTGAAAATTCTAGCAAGAAATCGATCACTCAGAAACATTCATTAACCTTCGATAAAAACTTATGTCGTGGCGTATTGAACATGAGGCGCTCTTTATAAGGCTAGAGGTGTTTCAGAAACAACTTTCTTGGCCGACGTGCACCATAGTGTGCATAGTTATTTATAACAAAGCCCTGTTAATATTAGAACGTATTAAAAAGAGATCTCGCTCAACGTCACCTAGAAAATTATCCTTCATTTGTGAATGGTTCGCACTTCAGCAGTTTAAATGTAAGTAAAATTTAGCTTACTCCAGACTTTGTTCTTCTATAACTAACTATTCAATAGTTTAAAGTCAGCCTCTTTGTATCATACTCTGTCATATTCTTTAAAGAAGATGAGTACCAAACGGAGTTCTTTCATATATCCAAAAATCTCAGAACGAATAAAATTGCAATAAAGATTATTTGGATCTTTTCAACTTCAAGATATTTACTATATTATTATGGATATAGGCTGTTTGATGAGCATAGTATTTGACACTTATCCATATCAGAGCTCAGGATACGTCTGATTAACACCGGGCGTAATGAAGAGACGGGCGGATGATGGGCACATTTAGTGGCCAAGACGATTATAAAGTTCAGCTTTTTTACTTTCGTTAATGTCAACGTCAAACTTCGAACAACGGATAAATGCTCTTAACATCGTTATTATAAAGAAAAGGTGAAAATTCAAAAGGCCACGTGACAAAAGCACCAACTTGAAAGATAAATTGTACGTGGCACTTTCATTTTCCTTACACTTGGGTGAACATCATTTATAATTAAGGGTCGTTTGAGTATAATTATACCAGTGACGTAGATTGCATTTAATTATTGTTTTAAATCTTTTATAAAATACAAAAATAACAAGATTATTATATGCTTTATCTATAAACTAAAATGTTGCACCAATCGTACTATAAATTCCATTTTAATAACCATATCTGCTTCCAAAGTGGAGCTTATGCATCTCTATAATGCAAAGATATATCTGGAAAGCTTTTTAAGGGAACATTTATACGAGAATTGGTTGTTAACAGTCAATATCTAATCACATTAGACATCTAGTCTTTGAAATTTTGTTATATATATATATCTTCACGGTTAGAGTAGTTGGTAGTGTGCGCGCCTAGCAATCCGGGGAATGCGGGTTCGATTCCCCATCTGTCGGATTTAAAAAAAATCTGGAAATGCAGGTTGAGCAATTGTCTGACAAACGATTCTCGTGAAAAATAATCTGTCAAGACGTCGTCACATTGCTAAGGTCCATATACTCCTCACTCGGAGTGGATTTCTTCACACTGTGTAGATCCATATGCTCCACTTTGGGAGCAAACATGGTTTAAAAATATATATATAGTATAAAAAAGAAAGCATATGTGTATGCCTATTCACAAAAAGTTTCACGAAAGGTAAACAGTAGCAATGTGATATTTGAAGTAGTTGCTAGTTATGATCATAATGGCCATAATGATATAGCTATAGACACATAGTAACCACAGCTACATAGCTTGGTCACCCGTATAAGTATATTGTGATTATTCAGTTGTATTTTGTTTACGTAGCTTGTGATTTGAACTTTAATTCAGAAATACAACACAATGCACAACTAAGCCAGAGTGCCATTTATTTATAATAAACTCAACTATTTTTTATTGTATATATGATATTTTATTTATTGTAGTTAAAGGTAATTTGTATCATGTTGTATTTTTAATGAAATAAAACATATACAAATATGCTTATAAATTTGAACTGTTTTAATGCACTTAAGATCACTCAATGGACTGAAGTTGTGGATACTTCATTCAAAAGAATTCATTTTTCCCACATTACGTATTATTATCCCCCCTCGTTTATATTTAATAATACGCCACTGCAGGAAACTCGACTCAGAAAGCACGAAAGGGAAAACCAAAGCAAGGGATGCTCGAAAATATTCGTTATTACTAAGCGATATATATTGTAATATAAAACTGTGGAATTCAATAGGAGTGGAAATTTTGGCAAGGGCTAAACGTTTATAATCTAATAAAATAATCACTTTGATAAGAAATGTAGGGAATTCTGAATTATTTAAAACTGGTAAACTTCCATATGTGAGATCACTGTTAGCG
>JAGVSQ010006093.1:0-16805 GCA_022683975.1 Rhyacophila evoluta
AGAATTTTTAAAAAATATTTATTTTTTTTTATTTGAGATAATTCTTGAAAAAAAACTGTTGGGAAACATTAACTTTTTTCATAAAAAATAATTAATCGTGTTTTATAAGTGAGAACGTAGCAAATAATTCATATTTGTGACGACTCTATCTATGACGAATTAAAGCAAATTAAAAATTTGAGACCCATAATTTTACATCAATAAAAATTTCAACTAGACTAATATTCATAAATTATGAACCACGCGTAATTTATTTTTATTGCATCAAAAAAATCTCAAGCAGTGCAACATTTTATTTTGTTCGCCTACATTATGAACTTTAGGCTAACACTTATTCCAAGCCATAAATATGAAGAAATATCAATACGAAAAAATCCTACCACATATCGAACTCTCATGAGTATTATAATTGAGAAATAAATACTAAAATGTGTAGTGTCACGTTATCAGAGAACGATTAGTCGAGCGATAAGCAAAAACATAATGATGCGTTTTTATTAAAAAAAGTAAAAAATAACTTGGCGACAATCGCGGACCGGATTGCTAGATGTTAAATTAAATTAAAGCAAAACACATCTCTCATTCAAAAGCGTATGCATCCGGGATACATCTTTTAAATCTTAATTTGTATAAATAATTTAATGTGTTGAAAAAATATTTTTGAAATCAGTTGACGACCGAACAGTCGAATCTCGGGTCAGATATATATTTTTTTAAATTAAAATATATTATTTAATTTGCTTTGGGTTAGGGATAGACGAGATTATGGACGTTTTTTGGAGGCAGTCATATCTCATATAGACACTTGGTTACCGATCATAATAATCACAAAAAATTATAATGTGTTATTTTGGTTTAAAATTAATACAAAAACAGATGTTAAAATGAGTTGTCAATTCATTGATATTGACAAAGCAGCAATATTTTGAAAGTGGCTTTAAGTCAAAAGTATAAAAAAAGTTTTTTCCGATTTACCGAGGAAAAGATAAGAAGAATGTTTTATGTTGTTGTAGTTTTTTTTTTGCACAGCGTCTACAAAGACTTTCAAAATTGATTTGACAGATTTTCAGGCACTCGAGCTTTATATCGTGTCTATGATACGCCTGAGTATTTCCTCCGCCTGAAAACAATTTTCCGCAAGAGCAAAAAAAAAAATAAAAATATTTGACAGCTACTTAAATTAAATAAACTCAAAACCAATCCAATATTAGTAAACTCTACTTGCTATTTATTTAAAATATTTGAACAGACTCAATTTAGATTGTAAAATATATATATCGTGTGCATAGAAAATTGAATGCGTGATAATTGTTTTAGAATTATTTAATTTATCTTCATTATTTTGACTGACATAATATATTTTTTAAGTATATATCTTCACTCACTAAGAAGCGTGAAGTCTTTGTACTATTTATTGCGTATATTATGTCGAAATAGACATAAAGCGTTTTAAAATTGACAGGTGAATTTCAAGACCGACTTGCCGGAATGATTATTGGTAGATATTAATAAATCAAGAATTAATAATAATATACATAAAATTACTGATAATGGTGACAGTATCGATTTTTTTTAGAAAATAATACCTGCCAATACGGATTTTTAATTTGATATCGTAATTCAATTATTATTCTACCGTCTCTTGTTTCCTTGTAAAACAGGAATTTACTGTAATTAATTACAGCACACATTTAATTAGATACTACTAAATATTAAAGGACACAGTCGGGTTCAATTTAACATAATTATCAATTACAATTAGCAATTCAATGTTAATAATAATATTTATTTGGTAACTTATACTATTTGTACACAATAACTTTTTAAAAAACAGAGTTTAAAAGAAAATCCCAGCAAAAATTAAAAACTACAGCAAAATCTTTTGACTTCATTATTGGTAAGAGTTTACAACAAAGAAGTTTTGAACAAAACTGTGATGTATAGCATGTATTCACAAACTAGGGTCCACGGTGGACTGTAGAATTGTTGTGGGAGGTCGTATATTTTATTTTTTAACTTTAATAAAGTATGCGATATTGATTTAGGCGTATTTTCAGATAAAAGCTAAAGAAAAAACAGGAAACAAGATTTTCTAGAAGCAAATATAATAACATTTTTACACGCATGTAAAAAAACAAGAACAATTCCTCGAAGAATTATTGGATCTACAGCATTTAGGGCAACATTGAGATGACATTAGTATTGTACATTATTTTTCGTATGTACTGGATGTCTCCAAAATTGATTTATTTCTCTCAAAAATTAATGCATATTAAGGCCACAAAATAGATTTTTGTATAAAAATCAAAATTGTCGTGGTAAATAATTTATTAACATGCATTATATTATCTAGATTTATAGAAACACGTTCAGGGAATACTACTAAATTGAAATAAAAAAATATTTTTTAGATGAAATGATCAAGACGGGTTTTCATGGTAAAATAATGTTTTTAAAAGAAACATAATAAAATGTACGATTAGATTTATTATGGATTCAAAATATTTAGCCAACATAGTTAAGTTTATTTAATATATTTACATTGTAAGATAATTATTTCCGTGTCTAAATAAACACCAAAACCGTTAAAATACAATAAATCTCAGGAAAATTATCTAGCCCAACCTAATTTCAATTTAAATGTTCGGGCAATTATTTCATATTATTTTGATGCTGTTCAGTATCCAGGGGCGTTTTATTTAGAAAATAGCTGGAAATAAATATTCAGAAAAGAATCAACTGACATACTAGTTTTGAGATATTTGAGGAACTATACGATCGGATAGGTTCAAGTTTTGCAACATGCCGTAATTGTTAAACGAAATCACTACCAAGGGATTTTTTACTGGCCTAATAAGTGAGTTGTTCTCAATCGATTTTTTAAATCAATTTAAGATTTAGATCTGTTTTGGACTTATATATGTCCCAATTGTTCTTATTTCGTTACTGTACCAATATATAGATATAAACTACGTTTCAAATTAAGTGAAAAACTGTTAGTTCTGTATTTTCTCAATCGTGAAAAAAAAATGTGAGGTCATTCGGCAAATAAAAATAATATCAGGTACAGGCTTATTTCTTTTATTCATGAAGAGATGAAACGGATAGGTATTTTGTGATCGTCAATTGGAGTAATATTACCTCTTTTTGTTCGTCCAATAGCACACTTTATGAGATTTTTTTTGAATCTCAAGTGAGTTTTCAGCTGGAACTTTTGTAAAAGCTTTAAGCTTCTCTATCACAGTAATCGGTGGGTATTTTTGTAACTTTAGGTAAAAAAGTGGATATTTGTTTTTAGAGATGAAAACAAATATTTCCTATTTTTTGGAACGCAAGACGATTTGGATTCTTAAAATAATATATAAAATAATATAGAAGACGAGGAAAATATTTTACTCGAATATAAAATATACAAAACAAGACTCAAGATAAATGGTATCCACTCCAAAATTAGAGTATTTGGATCTTCGGAATGTGAAGTCTTGTGAAAACATACCATGACAAATTAATTTTCACTGAAATTGTTGGTCAAAGAAATGAGCATCCAATCCCGCATTTTTTTTTTTTTTTAATCCAGCTGATGTGGGAATCGAAATCATATTTTCCGGATTGCTGGGTGCTACCGGGGTTAGCTAAGGTACTTGTACATACATCGTAGAAATATATTATTAAATGCTTAACTGTATTAATATCCCTTCATTAATAAGTTGTTTTATACAAATTATGTATCATCTGTTTTCTAAATACAACAAAACGTGTATAAATAAAATTGTTTTTCGTGTGGAAAAGAATTGTTTATGTGCCTTATTTTGAAGCGTAAATTTCTATAACATAATATATTACTTACATATTTAAATTTAAATCGAATAAATGTTACAGATTTTGTTTTCGGCTTGTTTATTTTGATCATAAATTAAAGCGTTTGAAATTATGGGTTAGTGATTTTCATTTATCAAACCAACTTTATTTTCTAGATCGAAAGGTTCGCATCAAAGAAAAGTATCGTGACAAAATGATTCCATTCGTATTTTCTGTGGAAAATCGACATTCAAATATTATTATATCTGCGAAGATTTTCACTTCAAAGCGTCCGATGACAAGTGGGTAAGGTTGGAGGGTACTTTTAGTTTGGCCTAATTCGATTTTAAAGTGAAATTACATGCATCACGTTTATCGTCTTTAGTTTATAACCCATTTTATATACACATATATTGTATACTCTCCATTAAATTCTCCACAAACTTTTACGGCGTATAAATTGGAAATTAATTTTGATAAATCTAAAATAATACTTCATTTATTACCAAGTGTTATCGAGTGATAAGTGCACACGCGCTTCGTTGGTTGGAGGCTCGGATCCTACAGCTGTATAAGCACTTTTAAAGAATTAAAAATAAATAGCTGCAGGCCTTATGGCCAACTCTTTCTCATACCATGGAGATCAATTCACTCTATATTTAGAGTAGACTAGATATCTAATGGGTTGAGCGATTAGTTGGTAAATAACCTGCCAAGCTATTTTTCACTTTGTTCAAATCTGTATGAATCTTTTTCAGTGAAGAAAATATAATAATGTTGAGATCTATCGGGTACATATGTGTCCAAAGTAGGCGCTACCGAGCCCTTGTGGGCGCTGAAGCCTCTTAGATGGAATAGTGGGTTCTAAATTATTTGGGGCGGGGGCTTAGAAAGTCTAAAGGGTGGTAGTTTTTTATATGAGGAATCAATAATTATACATTACGCAAACTAAACAAAACGAGAGACATAATTTTATACATTAGACATATTTGCGGAAGCGTTCAGGCACTTGGGGGGCGTTGGCTAATTAAAGATGAAATTAGCGCAAGCTAAAGGACGTGAAAAGGGGACGGTAGCCCAAAAAAGTTTGGAAATCTATCTCTAGTTCATTTTTGGAATTGGTATGGTTACAAAAAAAAATTAAAATGTATGTACGTATTATAGCTAATGCAATAATTTTATTAGAAAAAAAATCATTTCAGAAAGCAAATTTAAGCATTAACATGATTTCTTAAATAAGATATAAAAATATATTAAATGAGTTGTCTCGACAAAATGATATTTACGGATCTCTATATACAGCTATGTATTTTGTTAGGCTTCATGATTTCGTACTATGTTCCCATAAGATTTTAAAAAATAAGATACTGGATCCACGATGAGTTAAAAAAATTGCTAACAATTGATTCATATAAAAATTACTGTGAAAATAAGTCTTTACATTGCGGAGATCTATATACTTGATTTATATGGAGGATATAGTCACATTTATTAACACGCTCTTCTTTTGGAGGGAATATATATATAATTAATATTTTGAATATATATATGTATGATGGTGCTTGATTTTAAATTCTAAATTATTTAAAACTGTGAGTATATATAAGTCTATACTTTCAAAACCATAAAATAAGAAATATACTATACACAAGATAATCACATAAATTGGGTTAAATATTAACGACGTAAGAAAATTGGTTTTAGGAAGTAGTTGGAGAAAAATATGATACACAATCTTTTCTAAAATATTCTGAAAATACGAGTGTGTTTCTAATATCAAAATTGTTAGTGAAGTGACATTTAGTGACTTTTTTTAGAGTGGTGTAATTAAAAAAATAATTAAAATGTAACTATTGCATACAAATAGTAGCAATTCATCACGTATTTGACGGATGTGTCTATTTTTGAAATTTAATAGACGATAAAAATTCCGAATAGATTGTTTACATAAACATAATCCTGTCTTACCGATATATGTAAATATACTTTTAGGTAATTCTAGGGATCAATTTATGTACTGTCTCAGTATCGTCTGAACCGTTTTCAATTTTCATTTAAAATTATGAACATCAGTAAGTTTAAACTTTGATCGAATTCCAAGAATATCAATTGAGCTATAAATTCGCAAGTATTTGATAAATCTCAAAAGCCTAAAAGTGTTGAGCAACAAATGACGTAACTTTGCGACTTTATTGATTTTGGCATTAAATTGCAACGCCAAAGATTTCCTTTAATATATCTTTCGACAGCCTAGTTTAAAAGGTCCGTTAATCAAGATTGTTGAAACGGTCATTGAAAATAAATGGGAAAATTCTTCGTAATGGTTGAGTAAGCCGATAAATTTATTAGGTGATAAGTTGAAGGGTGAATCGTAAAAATGATATCATTGAAAATTTAGTCTTCAGTTTAATTTCAAGCGGAAAATATTTGATTTATGAACAATTAATTGAATGATCAATTACAAAATCAATGTTGTGTTATAATAAAGTAATCTTTTAAGCCTTTGCCTGAAGACTTATTATCTTGGATAAAAAATCCTTTCTTTTTTTTTCTTTCTCCATATTTGATTTCTATATACTATACAATTACGTGGCACTTTCCGAAATATCTGATACCCGTTAGTCGCTTTGTGTCTTTCTAGGCTAATTCCGCCAAATGTATTTTTTCGATAGTATCCGACATTTCCTAAGATGCCATAATTGTATCGGTTGGAAGAAGAGAAGCAGGATTCAGAATTACATAGACAATCCGCATCACGTGCTACAGCCGATTTTAGTGCACGACATGATTTTGACAAAATAGTTGGGTGCTTTGCTAGATCCCTACTTTCTGAGACCCACACGAAGTCAAAAATCTCACGGTAAATATTCGGCGAAAGCGTCTGTTTTCGAAGCTCAAAAAACGTGTACGGCTACGATGTATACGGGTAAAATTTTGCATTATTATAGTATCAATTTGACACGAGACTTTTAAAGCTATCTTTTTCACTAAGGTTGACTATCGCAATATATTAAAATAGTATCACTTTTTTAAAAAAGTTAGTAATAATAGTAAATTGGTCATATTTATACAACTCATAACTATCAATAGCTATTTATATTGTTAAGTAATGTGTCGAATATGGAAAAATTGAAATGAAAACAAAAAGCCAAATTGACTTAAGTATATATAATTCGTTAAGCATATATTTAACTAAATACCAATATTAAGGTAAAGCAAATGCTGATAAAATTTAAAACCAGTGTGTGTATTTGAAATATATAAAAAATAAGAACATTTATGAAATAATAATTATAACCAAAAAAATGGATATTGTGGCTAACAGAGTATTATAAAAATAAAGTGATAGAATTTTTGTTATAGTTATAGTTTTGTAGATATAATTTGTTTAACTGACTGATGAAATAATCATATCCTTTTGATTTAGTAAGTTCAAGTACTCAAAAGTAATACTATTATATTTAATTACTTTTATAGCAATCATCTCGATACAATTAAACGTCATAATAGTTTCGGCTAAGAAAAACAATATCGTAAAAGTATGAATTATATTTTATTACATTGTTAGCAAGTTTTAAATGTACTTAAAAAATGTAATAATTCTGAGTGTCGTTTACGAAATATAATATATAATCCATATAAAAATGGCAAATCTTGGTTATCTTTGGCCACCATTCTCAATCAATTTTTTGCTAATAAAATTACCTAGATGTTATTTCAACAATGATTTGATCTGATTTGATTAACCGTTTTTATAATTAAATTATTTATGTATCTGAATATATTAAAAAAGTGCCTTTTTGGTATTTATTCAAAGTTCATTCCGATTGTAAAGCAAAATATACAGACTTATTTTGCCTTTTCTTCCACGAAAATTACAAAATTATTCATCAATAAATTACTCCGATTAGGCAACCATCTTTAATTTGTTGACATTTATGAAATTGTGAGAATCGTATTGACAATTTAAGGCACTAATGCGCGCTTAAACACCAGTAAGGCAACGTTTAATATATTTTTAGTATAAGATATTATATCATTAAACAATGAATAATACAATATCATGATAAAAATACATGCCTACAACACAATTTACCCAGTCACATGGCTCATACCATAGTCAATTCTTATTATCAATTACAATTATCAATACAATTCTTATCAAACGATTTTTACTTTGACATCAATCTTTATTACATTCAGAAAGCGTGTAATTTATTGATATCTGTATTTAATGTTTGTTGCATATATCTAATATGTTGTAAGTTTGCATATGACGACACTGATACAGCTCAAAATATTTGTGTTCCAAGAAATTATAGTATTCCACGAAATTATGTATGAAAACGCGTACTAGAAAGCAGACTACGCTTATAAGCACTTCGGAAAAAATTCACAGTACGTAATTCATGACGTAGCTTGCATTTTCATGTAAACCAACCAAGCATGAGTTTCTGTTACTTTTGCTCCGTTGATTTTGGTTGATAAAACCGATTTCGACACAGACGCAAACACGAGAGTGGCTATATCTAAAATTAGATCTATATCACTGAAATCTTCAAAATCAACAAGCCCAAACATTGCGTAATTGATTTGAAGTTCTATTTTAAAAAAAATGATTATTGCATGTACACATTTTTCTTTTTAACATGCCAACATGCTCCTCTTAAAGTGAAGCATGCGAATCTTTACAAGTCGAAGACGTAAATATCTTGATGGGATTTTATTTTAAGAATCGTTTATCAGCCAATTTTTCAACCCATGATAGATGTCTCATGGGCAATATTTTTTTTTATTTTGACATGGGGCTTGGAACATGCGTCAAAACGCGCGCTAGCTTCTCGGCCACCAAATTACTAAATGGGCTGGTTCGTTATGTAATCTAAAATGCAAAATATTTTTGTTGTTGGTTGTATAATTGAGAGCTAATAAATTGTGTACATATTTTCATATTACACTCAGCTTAAAATTAAATAGCATTTACACTTTTTAATATATTCATCGTCTTTGTGGAAAAACGCAATTACATTTTCTTTACGTATTTAATTTATCAAAAGTTCAAAGAGAAGCACCGATAATTGGTAGAGTTTTCAAATTGGCTATGATTGCTACTAATCAAATATTTTTTTGTTTATGATCAGAGATTAAAATATCTGAAGAAGCCTCTTCATTGTCTATGCCTTCGCAACCTCAAGAAATTAAATAATCTATCTTTGAATATTTTTTGAACAAAGGTTCATTGTCGTATCCAAGCACCACTGTTGCAATACAATGAGCCAAATCAGTGTTGCCAACCATTCGTTGATACCGAAACTAAATGAAGATTTTCATCATTCTTTTTTTAAACAAATTTAGTTCTACAAAAAAATTAGGCATACATATTTAAATTTAGTGGTTAATTAAAACATATTTTTCAATTAAATTCTTAATATTACGTAATTGGATGAGAGTTATTTTTTATATATTCCTCGTTTTCGTTAAACTAAATTAAAATACTGAGAAGAGATAATAAATAAACGAAATCGCGACATAGGTATGCGTAAAATTAATTAGTTTCCGAAGTGTATGGTATAAAATTAGTCAGCAGATGTATATTTAAGTAATTAAATGGAACATAAATGAATAGATTTAATAAATTATTATCTTCTCATTTGAAATTAAATTTATTGTATCTCTAAGCACTACATAACACATAATTCATTGTGAGGTAAACATTTTTGGTTCCCAATTAATTGAATCCAATTTACTCCAATTACAAACAATATCATAATTTTGTGTTTATTGAAATCATACTACGTATTCATCCGTAATCTATGGGAGATGTTTTTTTATGTAATATAATACATTTGTTGTTGGTTATTCAATAAACTGGTTATATTCTGATGATAAAATATGTAGGTACAAAAATAGTTGTAAATAAATATAAAATATCATCAGATTGACATTTTATAAAATATTATTATAAATTATAAAAATATGTCCTCAACAATTACTTACAATCCGTTAACTGAATTCACTATACTTGTATTCACACTGAGGGAAAGTATTTTTTTCACTATGTCCATTCCAGAAGTGTAGCATATTTATCTCAACAGTATGAAGTTGATCACTCCATAAATGAAGTAAATGTAGCTCGAAACTTATTTTTACAAATTTTTTTACATGAACTAACTGTCAGTAATTTTCAAACCCATCTGAAATCCAATTTTTCATCTATGTATTTTGAAAAATCCTGTAGCTGTGGGGTTCGAGCCCGCAGCCTTCGGCTCTGATGCACATACGCAATCCTCTAAGCTACCGAAAAGACACTAAAAGCTGAAGATTTAAATGTACCATATAATAGTTTTTTTTCATCTACAAAACATTTTTTATGTTTTTTTTTATTATTTCATTTATTTATAATTCTTCCTTTAATAATTATGATTATGATTAGTATATTTACCTTACAGAGAAATTTTATTTAAAAAATTTAATATTAAAAAAAGAAGACAAAATTGCGGCACTTCATCCATTTTAATTTGTAATTTGTAAAACTATTTTTAAAAGACATTCCCTGTAAAAAAAATCGTTTGAAATTGACGCATAAAATAATTACGTAAAATGTAAAAGTACTGCTGTTGGTAAAACTGGTCATACATTGAAGTAAAGATGGAAGAATACATTTTTTTTTTAAAAGAGTTATTTTTTTAACGTGGAGCTGATAGTTTAGCTTATTAATAAATAATTCTCATCTGTACTTCCATAACTTATGACTTTTGTCCCTGCTAAAGGTATAAATAAATCAAGGGGAAATTTTAAATCTTATTTTGAGAAAAAAATAGGTTACAAGTGATGAGAACCTTCAAACAAAATGCATATTTACTTATCATCACTTAATTTTCCATTCAATATTATTTAAAAACTTAGTATTATTAGTAATTTTACAGAAATTAACGTTATAAATTATTTTTTTCAAGATTGTTTCAAAGATATTTTTTAATATCTAGTAATAAGGAATGTTGAATTTCTTTACCATTGTTTATTTTATTTCCTGTTTTCTATAAAACAAATCTCTCCCTTCTACCTTTTTCTTTTAAGTTTTAGCAAGCAAATTGCAGAATCACTTCTTAATGAAGAAACGCGTTATACTGTGAAACCATTTATAATTGACTGGCTCTCTCTAAAGTAAATAACAACGTTTTTTTAAACGACTTGAAATATTACTCAGACCCTTTCGGTGTAGCTGGTTTTGCGAAAGTTATGGTAAACAATGCTAATTTAATAATTGATATAATAAATTTTCAAAAATATATCTACAGTCAGCATTTCATCAATAGCAAAAAAAATCACGATGCTCGACTGAAATATTATATTAATATATTATAAAATATTACATTTGATATCTGATGTTACATATTTAGTCAGTATTTACAATGAAAATGCTCAAGTTATCTATCACAAATACGACCAAACAATTCTCTGAGATTTTTTCGGTCAATTATTTGGAAATTTCTCATAGCCCTTCTTTCTACGTTGCCTCTCACACCTCTATATGTTTACAAGTATCTAAGCACATACCCTGAAATAACAGTGAACAACTTTCTTTAAATCACCAGAGACTTTAAAGCCCTTGTTTAATGTGTATGGTTCATATTCTGGCCCATATTTTTTTTATAACTAGTAATAAAAGCATCATTTACAAAAATTAAGTCACAACTATTCCAGTCATTTGTTGAACTAACGTGAACATTTTCCTTTTTAACAACATATGGAGTACTTCACGTTTGTCACGTAAGCATGCATAAACTAAACTTAGTGGTATAACGACCATTATAACATTAAAACTGGTACAATGATCTCAATTTAAACGAAAATTTCTATGAGATACTTTCAATTTAAGAAATAACTGAAAAAAAACCTTTACTGGCTTCAATGTTTTCTAACTTGGCTTCGCTTTCATGTTGTCATGTAGAATCGATAAAAGAAACATTATACCATACTCCAACAATGAGCGTAAATACATTTAGGAAGTTGACATTTTCTTTTCAATCGCTTGTGATAAAATTCAAACTATAGCTAATAACAATATACTCGTATGTAATGAAATTATTATTTGAGTGATAATAATATTTTAGAGGAGCGTTTAATAAGAAATTTTCTTTTCCTGAAAAGGCCTCGCCATCGTGTCATTTTCAACCAAGTTTGATGCTATCGCTATACTTTAATTTAATTCAGCGATAGTCAACCATGTGTAAACGAAGAATGTGAAAAGTAATTTGCACAGATAAGGATCAAATACGCTTCTTGGAGATGTACCAATATAAATCGTCCGCTTTGTTTGCGCTTCATCTTATCCTACCGAGTCTTTAATTAGTTTTTTTGTATGTCGATGGATTTAATTTTAAATTTGGCTGAAAATAATATTTTTTCTACGTGTCTTATAAAAATACTGCCACGCGAGAAGAAAAAGAATAAATAAAGTCGAGTTATGAATGTGGACCGACCATCGGACATGGACGGTATCCATGACGTACAAAAATAGTATTTAATAAAAACATGAACTTATTTTTTTACACATGGTTTTGTTTTAGATTCTTAGCGATTTTGACCCTAACCAAACCAAATACATGTTTATTGAAACCAAATGGTATTTTGGTTCTGGTGTAATATTGTTACAAAAGTTTATTGGTAAAAGTGGTGAATAGGCTAGAAAAAGTATTACAAACGTTTATTAATGTATGCTTTTATTTCTTACGTAAGCTGTAGAATTTAAGTATTAATATTTGCTCGTTTATTCATTATAATATTACTTGTTCCGTATATATTGTCTAGAGTCAATAAACGTGATAATAAATAACAGCAGACAAATGAAGATTTTTTTGAAGACTTGCATTGAATACTTGTTTTTTCATTGTTTTAACGTTAATATTTTACCATTTATGGAATCATACTTCGATTGGCATCTTAATTTTGTAGTAGTGATATAAAATGCAAATCTAGGATTTATACGACAATTCGCGTGTAAATTTACAATATTCAACACGAATTTCTTTTAGTAATCACGTACCTTTAGATTTCTACGTTAAGATAAAATAAAAGCTTTTATCTTTTATTTTATCCTTGACTAATGATTCCAATTTAAACTTATCTTAATTATCTTTACGGAGCTGAAAATAAAATATAATTTCTGTCACATATGTTGATGGTTTTCTATCACTGGTCTCTGCGATACACGCAAAGTGGCACGTACACAATGTACCATTCACAAGAACGTTAATTTAGACGTAACCCTGTCAGCTGTTTCATTAACAAAGCAATTACGTAATTACAATAAGTACCCACTACCAGGGTTTCTATACAAGTACAAAGAGTTTGCTCAATAATTCATCACCAGCTACGACTATCGAACAGATACCGAATGAACGCCTTCCCACGCCCCAGGTGTCATCCGCATTTACCCATTTGTTAATATATTTTTTACTTTACATATATTTTTAGTTGTTAATATAATTAGTTATTTAACATATATCGATTTATCGATCGCATTATTTCAACATGTAGACTGTTGCTACAGTTAATTACCAATTCAAACAGGTGCATGTTAAATAATCTTTATTTTCCATCTAATAATTGCCGCGCCTTTAATATGAGCATATACCACGGCGGAATGAATGTGACACACCTTTGATGTAACATAACTGTCCCAAGAGCAGTTATCTATGATGGTGGTTAGAGTGGCGTCATTTATTTACTTTTCATATTCCAAATAAGCATTTTTAATATCAAGCTTTATTGTGAAGAAACCTTTTTACTTGCCGTAAAATAGAAATATAAATACTTCATACGAAACAAGTTGCCATGGCTGACTAGTTCAGTAAATGTTCACATTGACTTGACTTTAATTTGAAGTTTTGTTGCTGTATAAAATGAATTTGAAATCTATTATTATTATATTATATATATTGACTGTTTTGACGATAAGAATTATTAAGTCTCAGTTTTTTGAAAACTGCTTTTATTTTTAGAATCATAATCAACACAACTAAATACACTTTTGCCAAAAGTAGGCAAGGCAGAGATACCAAACTATTATCTAAACACAAATTTAGATTAAAAAATAGAAGGCTCTACTAAATTTGCATGAAGGAAAGAGGAATTAAGCCTCATTCACGGCATTATTGTTCTGTGAGGATTAATGCCATTTACCTAAACAGAGACGTTATAAAAACTACATGAAATATATCAGTACTTCTCAGGAATAAATAACTACGCCATGTTTTGCCCAAATCAAGTTGAATAATTATAAGGTAATACAGTTATTTTATATCAGCAGGCTTAGAATAAATAATTTTGTCAAAATACGATATTGAAATTTGTATTTTGTGGTTTGCGAAAATTTATAGATTATTTTTTAGCTTACCATTCAGTTGGGCTTTATATATTTATAAAAAAGATAACATCAATATTATTTGTATTTATTTGTTTAGTTGAATATGCAGATTAAGTAAACGTTCACAAAGCTTAAAAGCGCTCTCCATAAAAGCTACGTTTCATGGAGTAACCTACCTATTCCAGTTTGGTATAAATACATCCCGAATGAAATAGTTTTTCTATGCGTTTCAAAATACCGTATCGCACTATACTAAATTACTACATGACATCGCCTCACTTCTTTTCTTACTCTCCCTCCTGTATAATAAATCTAACTGACGAGTGAAGGTCATACACAACCCTTGTAAAATCACGGCTACACGCTAAAACAGGATGCGGAAACGAATGCTCGACAAGGTTAATACATATGCCGGATTGTAAAATCTACCATAGAGCAGACATCAAATTGCATTGAATTGTATTGAATAATACACATACTGAAATACATAAAATGCTAACGAATGAATCCAAGATATTTTGTTAACAGAAGGCAATCTATAAGTTGTTTATTTCAAATTGTTTTTTATCATTCTTTAAAAAATATCATTAAACGAGACAAAATAAAATTACTTTCATTCATCAATATAACTTATTATTACAAGCGTGATTCACTCGACTAGTTAATATAATAAAAACCTTTTTCGTAATTGAAAAAGAAAATTTAGATGTATATGTAATAATGCCATACAGTGGCGTAGCTACCGAGGAGCAGTTGGAACAGAATGCTCCAGGCACACGAATCAAGGGGGGCGAAAGTTAAGCAATGTTTGTGCGAGAGCTTAATAGAAACGAGAAACCAGAAATTCTGGACGAAATTAAAGTTTTTAGAAAGCGTGAGACCTAAAAAGAGAAAGTATAGGGTGCGCAATGATTTTACTTGCTCCAGGGCGCTGAATTTGTACTGATGCCACATTATTATATTTACTATTATTGACGACCTTTATCCTCGTCGGTCAACCAAAATAAAATAAAGAAGTATCAAAAAATCGGTCAACAGTATAATTTCGAGTAAAATGACGAAAGCAATGGTGATAGTAATAAATATAATAATATTTGACGTTGTTTTTCAACGATTTTCTGTATTTTGTTTTTAAATATATATAATATTTAATGATCGTTTATACAGCCATAGGACTCAAACTTAAAAACTTAATACAACGATTATATTAAGCCATAATAGATAAGCCACACACACATACCATGTCTGCTCTAAAAGTGAAGCATGTGGATCTCAACAGTGTTCAATTTACCACTCTGGAAATGAACTATATCTTCGTATTGTAGTATTTCTTTAGATATTTCCACAAAAACGTATTATCAGCCGATAAATCAATTCATTTTGCATCCATTCCTGCATTTTCGGATTTTTTTAAATTCTAGCTGCTGGTGTGGGTTCAAACTTATCGGCCACCGAAAGAACAGATTTTAACCTGCCAAGCTTAATTTTCATACTATGAAAATATTTTTTCTTCCTAGTTACACTAATTGTGGTTTTTGTCTTGTTAAAAATATTTTATTAATTTTATGCTCGTATAATGTCTTGCCATGAAAAAATGTCAGTAAATAACCCCAAGGGTATATAACCTAATGGGTAGCTGGCTACTGACAGAAATATCTTAGTCTCCTTATTATATGATGCTTGGTTTCGTTGGTCGTATACATAAATAATAGATATTTTCGTGCTTTATTGAATAATTCAAACAGATTTACGATAGGCCGGGCTATTGCAAACGGCACAAGTCCTCCGAATGAATATGTCTTTGGAGTAATTCCCTTCTAAGTATACTTTATGTTATTTCCTTGCAAGTGACACAGGGTTAATGGCTTTGCCGACGCTTTACCTCTTTTTTTTAAGAAATTCTTTTTGTTTTTTTTTTTTGCCCTCTAAAGAGGCCGGGAGGAATTCTCAAATGATCCCCTTGAAAATTATAAAAAAAAACATCTCTCGTTGCCGTTTATAATATTTACAAGCACACATAAACGTTCCTCAGTTGACAATATCAAAAAATGTATACCTTCTAAAATATGGTATTCATCATGTTTTATTTGTTTATGCAATGCAAAAAAAAAGCCCTACTTTGGACTCAATTCTATGTTGCATTTTTGTTTCAAATGTAACATGATGATCTCAAGAGTGTGAAGATGATTACAACATAAATTAAATCAATAGATGTCTGTATTGTGAAGACTTATTTTAACTATGATATAGATTTAAACATGTTTCTAGAAACGTATTTAATTTATGTTTGGTGGAATTTTTTCATTGATTATGAACATTTTATATCATTACTTCTATCTATTTTTTTTTAATATTCCACACAAAGAATAAAAAACGTAGTATGTTTCAAAATAATTCATTTTTTTACTTGAAATAAATAATTTATTTATTTATTTACTACATGTTGTAACATTACAAATTACAATTTTAATACGTTAACAACACGATATACATACAGTTATGACGCAAATATCAAAAGCATATTAAAATATAAAAAAAGAATAAAGAAAGAATTAGAACAAAAATATATAAATATATAGAAGAAAAAAGAGAGTGTCTACCAAGTAAGTTAGATAGATCCTATTCTGATAATGTATAT
>JAGVSQ010006094.1:0-16805 GCA_022683975.1 Rhyacophila evoluta
TGAGCAAATGTCATGTGAGCATTTGTCATGTGAGCAAATGTCTATGTGTGCATTTATCAGGTGAGCAATTGTCATGTGAGCAAATGTCATGTGCGCAATTGTCTGGTTACCGTATATTACCCCTATCTGTAGTTTTATAAAGTAGTTTTTATAATCAGAGTTCAAAAAATGTTGCATCAGCTTTCTTACTCACTCTGGTGAGTACACTGTGTACAATTTTTTTTAGCATTGGTTTCATAGAACCTGCTGTTTGACACCATCTTATTGATTTGGTTGTTTTTTTGGAATAGAAACATAATATAAAAAATATTTAATATTATATTTATATGTTATATTATTATTACTTACTTCTTTTCCAGCAGCTGGCCTTTTCCAATCTCAATATAATAAAGATGGGGTCCAGTGGCACAGACAACTTGGTGAGAATTACAAGCGACTACAGCAACGGAGCGCTGAGGGTCACTCGGTTTCCACTCAGCGCACATTGACCAACAATCACCACCCTCTTCCTTTCCACTTTTAGAAACTAACCTAACGCCTGCATCTGTCACCTACACAAAAAAAAAAAGCACAAAGGTTTCTTATTGTGGTTTATAATGGTTTCTAAAATGTGGGTGAAAGAATTTTAGTCATTTTATCAAATATTATTGGTAAATGAGACATATTATACTATTTTAAAGCAGAATAACACCCTTATTAACAGCTTAATGGCAACAATTTTTCCCAAATTTTGCATGGTAGCCAGCGAAATTTGCGAGAAAATGTACAGCAAAATTTAAATGAACTAGCATCTCTCGTTCAAATTCACATGCAAACTAAATCCCAATCTAATTATTTCCCATTGAAAAGAAGTACGGCCACCAATCAATGTTCTATCGAGATATGTAAGTCAATGGCCATTAAGCTGTTAACACTAAGCTTGAAATAATTTACTTTTAAGTTGTACTAATGTGATGAATGTGAGATCCAATTATAGAAATTTAAAAACAACTATTGTAAGTTAAACTAAATCACAGTAAATTATACAATGAAAAAAATAATTAAAATCAGCATTATTGGATGCTATTCATACTAGTTAGACGGCATATTGCGAGATATCCAAAGGATTTACTTCTCTTGAATGTGGCTGTACAATCTATATTTATTAAAATCTATTTGATTAACCATGTAATTGTGTGATGGTGAGATATAATTAACAGCATTTTTAGAGATTATTTCCGCACCTGAATCAGTTGTTGATGACAAACATTTCCAGTGTAGAATGTTTGATGATCAGATAAAAATCCTCCAATATCGGTTTCTTCTACTTCTTCGCCATTCAATGTCAATACTCTGTAATGATAAACAAAAATATATGTAATATGACAGTTGTTTTTTAAAAAAAGGTAAGTTAAGTTAACATAATGTATTAATTTGCATGTCAATTATACAATTCCTAGATTGAAGTGTTTATCACACAATCACATGTACTAAAAAAAACATCCATGTCATCACATATCTTGTTTTGAAAAAATATGCATCAATAGCTCTCAACTAAAGCTGATAGCTATTTATTAGGCCATGGATCGACAAACTCTAGAGCCAAAAAAACCAAATATGAGTGGCACAACGTTTTAGAATTATTTCGAGAGCCATAAAGCCAGCGTGGAGGAGCAAAAAAAGAGAGAAATCTCAAAAAATATTCAATAAGTTACAAAACGCAAGCAAAAAAGACCGCAACCCTAAATAAAAATCCATCAATCCAGTTAGTCGCCGGCTGTTGTCTAGTCTTGAGACTTATATTACTTTTCCGCTTAGCTTAATTCAACAGTAGTTGGTTGATTGAAAAAGGTGAAGACAAATTAACAAATATACGACATATAATGAATGGAAATTTAAAAAATGTGTTCTTACAAATGAATCCCCAATTCAAGAGGTCCAAAACTTTGAACCCACACAGTATGTCTACCGATAAACTTAGTATTACACTAAGAATCATGAAACACAACAAACGCATGTTTTTGTCATGACAAGTAATTTTCACCGCTTTTGCACTGATTTCTTTATAATATAATCTTTATGATAATTAAGATTCATAAAGAGTAAATAGTAATTTCATATATTTACATAATTTATGATAAACATTTAAAAACCTTGTTTGCCCAACAAATGCCAATACCAGCGTGTTATGGAATGTACTAGAATCTGCGAGTGTAAGCGCCCACATTCCTTTGATTCCGGGAAGATCTATGGAGGCATGTTCTTGAATTCCGATACCGTTTCTTATAATACGTAATGATCCCATTTTAAATGCGCCTAAAATAAATTTAAAAAAAACATTAGCCATATGTATAGGTTAGTTTTTGTCTAACTTTGCTGTTTCAGTAAACCCCAGAATAATCCTTTATTCACCAATGTTCTCATTCCACGTGATACCAACAAACTACATCTTTACCAAATGACCTCTAAATAGTATTCGGTAGCCCTTCATATTATATGTGGCGGTGAGCGAACATATAACATACTACGTAGTCAAAATTAGTAGATTAAAATCAATTTCCATCAAGCACCATCAGTCGAAAATATTAATTATCTATGCTTATATTGTCTATGACACTAATTGTATATGTATAATACATAAAATATAGACAATAGACATAGAAATATGAACAATTTTTTTACTATTCTTCACATAATTTGTTTTTTAAATAAATGCTGTCCAAAAATATAATATTTTTTTGTATTTTCTTCCTACCTGAACATGTAATCAACTGTCCTTGACCTTGTCTTTCCAGATCCACAATGCACATATCTACAATTGGCGCCAGGTTAGTGAACGATTCCATAACGTGGACATACTGGCCACTGTCCTCTCGCGCTGCACTCAGCCTCACAAGAGCTGAATCCCCAATCCGAGAGCCGACAAACACTACTCCATTGTCGAGATACGTCATGCACTCGGGAATTGGAATTTCACCTGTGGATATTAAAGCCGTACAAACTTTTCAACATGTCGAGACTTTCCATGAAGGTCCAAGGCAAATAGAACAATATCAACAAACTTTAATTACTCTGTAATACACTAGGCCACCTCAAAAATTATAACTATTTAGAGCTGATGTAAGTTTTAACTTTTCTACGCCAGTTAAGTTTTACTATGTGGACACCTGTAGGCCAGCTATTTTTGAAAAAAAAAGTCACTGAAAAAGTTTTCCATAAAGATTTACATACTGATAAATTTTATTTTATAAAAACACATAAACAGGGTTGGCACAACTGTAGTATTTTAATAATTTTACTGAATGAACTTTTATATACTATGGTTTTCCAAAGATTGGTAAATTTCAAAACAACGTTCCACATAACAATATTTGCATATTACGTAGCCCGATTTACGTCATATTTTTTATTAGAGCATAACCACACAAGTGAAATATTTCATATCACCTTATCTATTGCAATTAAAACACTGATTCTAATGATAGCACTATGAAAAAAGAATATTGTTTATAGTAATACTAATATATGGCCAGAATAAACAAATAAATTATATGCTTTTAAATTAACGAGTATGGTCAAAAATTAATCAATATAATCATAAAAATAAACTATCGAAATCATAAAAAAAAACTGTACCAATCGTTTAAATGAAATCACACGGACTTCCTCCCGATTCACAATATATATTATATTCAATAGCCTCATCTTGACAAATGGTGCGATGACCCTGGTGACATTGAACAAATGCAATGCTTACTAAAATTATTGTTTTCGTTCAATATATCGATATTTAAAATATGTATTTTTTTTTCAACTTTTTACAGAATACGGTTTTAAACGATGAAACTCGAAATACATCTCTGTTCGATTCCTATAACGTCGACAAGAACTTGCAAGTTCTATGGCACAGAACGCGTAAAGTTATAATGGCATCCACTCATCATTATTAATTCAGCATTAGTGCTTGTATAGTCTGAATATCTAAGACAAAAACTGAGCTCTCAAATTCAATTGAAATTACAACTCAAACATCATGATAAATTCATGTGTCTCACACAGTTTATTTTATAATATAAATTAAAAATAAAATACTATAAATTGCATCTTACTGAAACATAAATCATAGAATTTAAAAAAAAGTTTTAAAAATGTCTGTATCTCTTAAAAATACATGTCGATTCACAATTATTGTAACAAAATTGTCAAACATAGAAAATGAAATTGATTGAAGAAGAGAATTATGTAAAATTAAATTGACACTTTGTCTACAATGAAAACAAACAGATACCTAAAATAGAATAGAAAATAAATAATATCTGAATGATTGATAAAAAAAAGTGAAGCTAAAACTAATTTTTACTTTCTAATTTCTTATTTCATATTTACTATATTACATAGAGAAATTTTTGTAATTCTGTGATCTACGATTCTCAAATTATTTGGGCAAAAAACAGTCAACACAAAAAATATACACAATACAAAATACCTCACATATATTTAATAAATACAAGCAAGAAAACCCCCAAAAGGTTACAATACATAATAGTTGAAATAGTTAGGTTAGGGAAACAAAAATCGCAAATTCAAAATCGGTCAGCTGTGTTAATTTCTGTGATTGAAGCATTTAGGTGCGCCAAACAAATGAAAAGAAAACAATAGTTGATCAATAGTGAAGTTTTACCATGGAAAGACCCACCTAGCAGTTCAACCTTCAGATCTTTGATACACTGAGTGCCATTGGGCCGCTCTTGCACTTCCAGAAACAGCATGAAAAGGCGCCCCGCCATGTCTCCGAGCAGGTAACGGAGACCCCCCACATCAACTCTGCAGTAGCAACTGATTGTACTCGCCTATAATCAGTTTAATTAAATGATGTAATCTTCTTCCACATATTAAATCGACATATTAATAAAAGTGGCATGGTGGCCAAGACTAAGATACAACTGATGATTGTAGCTATTTTAAGTGTGAATGTATTTACCTTAATTTGGGGCGGTGCAACAGCTACGTAATTTTGTCCATCATGGTAAACAATCGATTCCTGCCCAATCACAATAGCTCCAGCTAAAAAGGATAAGCAAATGAAAATGTGCTGAAAATTTATTATATTAAATAACTAATCTAATTATAATTAAGCTTTTATTAAAACAACTGTTTGTCTTATGCGTGACATTGAATAAATGTTGTATTATTAACAAAATACGGCAATAAACAGGTAGACGAAATTGTAAATAAATACATATATATTACCAAATGGACTAGGAACAGCAATTAGTATACAAGCTTCAGTCTCAACATTGTCCTGCTTCCAGGGAATTTTCATGAATTCTTTCTCTTTTAAATTAATTTCCCTCGTCTGAAATTAAATAAATAAAATCCATTATAACATCAGAGATTTTTATTTTTGCCATTACAAAATAATATTCTCATATTGATAATCTTTTCCTTCGTTTTTTAGTTGTTTATAAATATGATGATTTTCTGAAATATACTCCCGAACAATGGTAGGAAAGGAACAAGATAAGCGGCCACTTGTCAAACTAACACAAAGAATAAATCAAGATATGATAATAAATACTTGAAGTAGGTAAGTAGCCACTTTCCCTTAGCACCTTCAATGTGATTGTGCACGTTAAGATTACTTATACGACGACTGATTGTTAGTTACTTTCTCATTTCATTGGGCCTATGTCCTGATTTCTGTTTTTTCAAAGCTATTTCTCTATATTTATTTAATAGTTTGGAAACAATGTTCATTCACGTATCTAACTCTATACCTCTTGAACGAGGAAGAGTAATATCTAAATTTGCTTTATCAGCAAATGGGACACACATAGTTTAACGCATATTTAATGCCAAGTGGAAATGAAAAGAATGATATAGAAAGAGACTTACTTTTATATGTCTACCATTTAAATCTTGATGAATAAATATTATTGTCGGGTTGGAGCATCCGTGGAGAAATTCTACATCTTGAATATTTAATTCTTCTAATCTGAAATGAAAAAAGATATCTGTTAGATTTTTATGAAGCAGTATCTATCAACGTTAGACAACAAAGCACTTTTATAAGTGGCTTCCGGCACAATAATGAAGATAGTCAAATAAGGTTAATGGTGTCATCGCCATTCTGCCATATGGGCCCAATGGTTATTTCAAATAATTAAAATGGACGAATAATGATATGCTGCTATAGATTGTAACAGTAGATATAAGTGTTCAAAAATTACTCTGAAGAATCTCACATATCACAAACCTTAAACTAGCCGCTTTCAATTCCGTTGAATCTCTATCAAGCGGTATAATTTTAAATAAGCCATCGTACAGGCGAAGTCCAATTACTCTGGCCTGAGGATCAACAACAGCCAGTATACCAGTTTCAGATGGTTTTCCAATCCTATCAGCCACGTTCCCATGAGCCCGTGTTACAACATCCAACTGACCATTTTTGCCCATCCGCCATTCCAAAATCATTGCATTGTAGCGAGTTGTCAAGATGAATACCAAATCTTTTGTTTCATGCTGGAAATACATGAAAATGTGAATATTATTTCGATAAATACCTATTTTTCAATATGTTTAGCAGATTGTTATGATAATTCTTACATATCAACCCACTCAATCCCCAAGTCCACTGAGACATTTGAATAAGTTTATATTTTTATAAAAAAATACAAAATAATTTCTCAATAAAAATAAAAAATTATGTTTTTTATAATATTAAAGGTGACCACTACACTTCTCTCACACACTCAAAAATAGCCAAACATTTAAAGAGATAAAAAGTTTTCTACTCTTTGCAATATAAAAAGCTTGCAGCATTTCAGCAATACAATTAGACATATTCAATCATGTATGTGTATTTATAAATATATACCCTCACAAATTAGCTTATTGCGAGGTCATGGTTAAAATCGAGCGTCGGCCATTTTTTTTATATTTCAGAACTTCAATAACAAGATAATTGCCATGAGAACTAAAAAGCCTCAAGAACTTTACCAAAAAAAATATTAGAAATACAGACTGGATTTGAAAATGACTTCACAATAAAGATTTAAGATATTGGGACAAGAAGTAGCGCACAACAAAAAACTACTCTTAAATAATGACTATAAAGAATTAAATTGAAGTATATGCATACTTACAGGAGGTCGGAACAGTTTCATAATTGCTACTTTGCCATATAAGCCAACTTCTTTCATAGGTCTCAAGCCTTCCGGAGTGACCAGGTACACTTCCAGTCTTGAGTTTTTAGCGACCAACAGGTTAAGATCTGTTTCTGACGTAAAGTTCCCTAAAATTATACATAAAAGAAATCCCTTAGAAGACAAGTATCAGACGATAGGATTAGCTCACAGATTTAACTATAAAATCAGTTTAACCCGTGTCAAAAACACAATTAACAGATATGGCATAAACACACTGCAGTGCATGCTAAGCCCACACTGTATTTTTTTTACACATATTCAATTATTTATTTGTTTATTAATTTCTTGAAACACCAATGCGTGTGAGTGCATTAGTTTAGTGTGCGGCCATGCTTTGTGCTGCCAACTTCAGACATGTTATTCCGAAACATCACTACTCGCGACATGAATCGTTCATGTTTACCTAATATTATAATAAATGGATCACATGTTACTTAAATCTTGGTTTTTTAGAAATCTGGCATGCGCCCGCCACTATTATCCTAAATCTGGCATGCACCTGCTACCGCAATAAGGTTAAGAACTCATGATTTAGTACATTTTGGATTGATTTCTGGAAATCATACTATCATTCCAAGAAAATTGTATTAAATTGGATGCAGAACAATTTCATGATATCAATATCAGATACAGAACAACATCAATAGATATTTAAATAATATGGAACTCATTAACTTATGTATTGGATGACAAACTGCATGTATTATCGTTATTAAATGAAGTAATGTTAAGAGTATTGAACAATGCCAACAATTTTTGGTAGAGCAAAGTATAGCATTTCCAACCTGCTGCAAACTAAATAAAGATAATTGCGAAACTTCGGTGACTTCACAAATGTCCCTAGTCAAATTTAGCCAAAGTTTTGTTTAGCAAAAACAGCAGACTACTGAATGCATCGGATTAAGGAGTATGTACTGTATTTAAATAAATTCACAATAATCTTACTGAAAAATCTGATACTGTCTAGATCAGGCCTTCTTAAGCTATGGGTCGCGTAGCAAAATTCTGGGGTCGCGAGAGATTTTTAATTTTGGATTTTCGTATGTTTCTAAACGAATTCTAAAACTATATATTTTCATATGTATATTGTTACCTAATAAATAAATCATCAAAAAATGTTTATTTATCTTTCTTTTATACTTAAATGGGTTCTCCAGGATACTCGCATAAGTGGGGTCGTGAATGAAAAAAGTTTAAGAAGCCCTGGTCTAGATGTATACAACAAATTCAGCTCAAAATTCACTAAATAACAGTGAATAATTAGTATTATTTACTTTAGTGGGTTATTTTCCGACCAGTGTCTAATGTGGCTTAATGGATAGCTGGTAAATTTATGTATGTCCCTGAATGAGTGTCCAAATCTTGATCAAAATTCACACAGAAACATATCTGTTTAGATATTGCTATACTCTGCTCATATGCATGGGATATCTTGGTTAGGTTAGGTTAGCCTTTTTAATTCCTAGACACTTTTTAATCAGTCATAGAAAAAACTTCTTACAATCTTATATTTTTCAATGTGCCACAAAGGATTGGATCTTGGTTAAAAATGTAATTTAGGGCAGCGGAATGAAGTTAGTGACAAAACTTGCTGCAAATACATGATTACTTGCGAAAAGCTGTATCATGTTTACTGTAGCATGTTTTAAATGTTGAAATTTTTAATACAGGATCTATTTTGACAAATTAATTACAAACACTAATTTTGTGTGTTGTATTAATGGCCCCTTCGCTTTTCCTTTGCTGAATAATAATCGGCAATGTTATTACTTCGCCTGGTAAATCCAAGACGATTTACGCAAAATAAGATGTCGGGATTACTGGAATGTCGCTTAGATGGAATGAAAAAGATATAAATGCACTTCTGAACTATCCACTCATTGATTACTAGCTCCTCGGATTGTTATTTTTCATTGTTTTAGATCAACAACACAATCTTCCGATTGATTGCAGTACATAAAATCATGAGTGTAAAATAGAGTAGATCGCAAATCAGATGTTTTTTCTACTTCGAAATTTCGTTAACTAAGTATAGGATTGGTAAAACAAGATTCATATTAAATTAATGTGCCTATTTTCAAAATGATACATTAAACCTTCACGGGAGAGCGAAATAAATCACCTCCAGTCACCGGTTGTGCATTATTGCTTTCATTATAACCTCAAATTAACATCAACACAAGCTTCAAATTGCTAACAATACCGGCAAATAATGATGGGAAACATTACCTGTTACACATGCTGTCACCGCGGTGGGTTTTTGGGCGGTCACAATATAATGATAAGCCATATTTGACATTTTTCAATCTTTAAAGTATGATAAATTCGGCCATATCTACAGACCCGCGTTTATACCGAATTATTTAAGGTGTTGCCTTAATATAATGGCTATTAGAAATGAATTCGATTGAAGGAAATATTGTTGTTTATGGCATTTCATTTATTCAAAATACTTTTTATTATTATTATTTTGCATCACGAAATACATCAAAAATTATTATTCAAAATTAAGACATAAAGTTAGGATTAAACATTCCAAAACAACTAATTGAAAGAACAGTAATTGAATAATTTGGTGTACTATTGAAGTAAGTACGTCAACAAAGAAATATTAAGCACCCTTGTATTGAATATGCATTTTAAAAAGTATAACCTTTTAATTATCGAAATGTAGTATATATTTCAAAATAAAATCTATTCATGTATGAAATCGGAAAAAAATGTATCAAAAGATTGTTAAAACTATAAAGATTTATACATTTTTTAATACTGTAATAAATTTTTAATTACTGTTGATGATGAAATATTAACAGTAACTTTACTAGCTAAAAATCATAAAAATCTAGTTAGACATAATTATTTTCTTAAGCTGCAATGATTATTTAGATTCCAAGTCATCGGGTTTACCAAAATTTTAAAATATTTACTATATGTAAGATTACAATTTACTTTATGATAAAACAATAGTATGTAATTGAACTATGCCCTGATTTCTTTTCTAATTCTAGTTTATTATTTAGTCAGTAAGAAAAGCGCACTGGAAAACCAGAGTGAAGTTTGTTGATTTTATATAGGTACACCATTTAATATTAAAATCATTCTTAAACTGTGAAGCATGTCACTTTATCAAAATTTATTCATATTATAATAGTTTTTTTGGCAATTTTCAAATTACTATTTTAGAGATAGTTTTTAACACAATATTATGTTTTCGTATTTTCATAGTAGTAAATATTTTTGTTTTGCAATTCATTTTTCATTTGGTGTAAATGGCACAAATGTGGCTTTTTCTTCTGTCTGGATGTTTTTGCGGCCTTTTCAACAGGTGTTTGGGTTCCAAAATGTCTAATTCATGAAGCTGGACCTTTGGATGGGACATTATAAATATTACATTACACCTAAATAGAATAATAATCTTTTTAGTGAGTAGTTAATAAAATCAAGAATATTTTAAAAACGCTGCTTGGGAGTAACGATTTAAATATTACATGCACATGATAAAAATTTTGAATTTGAACAAATTAAATTTCCATCGAATATCCAGTCCCATCCTGAAAGGCCTAGTTTTCTTTATTTCTCGCAATTTTAAGGCTTTTACTTTATTTGTAGTTTTAAATAATAATTATTTTAGGTATGCGTTTATCTTTTGATCAATTGTATAGTAGATTACACATAGAATTACAACGTTCCAAAATAAATATTATGATTCGATTATCGGTCGATGTAAGCACATTCTACAAATATCGATTATATCGGTATAGGTGATAATGAAATATTATCTCATTCGATCAATAAGCCATTAATCATAAATAAATTAATTTTAGGAAAACATACACCCAGGTCTACTCCAAAAAACTTAAACAATTTTTTAAAATCAGTAGATACTTCTCTAAAAATGTAAAAAAAGTTTTCTTTTGTCAACACTTAGTTTATTCGGTAGGACTCCGTTTTAAAACGATTAAATAATTATTATCAGTTTTAATTTGATCGATAGCCATTTCGCTGTGATATAATAATTATCGAAATAATAATTGTGAAGGAGATTCATGGTCATATGTATAGTCTTATATCTTCATATATAGTGATATGTAATAAAGAAGTGCGATTATAATTATAATCAGTAGCGTAGCTACATATTCAGCGCCCTGTATCAAGTAAAATTGTTGCACCCCATATAGTTTTTACTTGTTTTATCTCTCGCGCTACCTCAGAATTTTTAATTCCTCCCAGAAATTATACTTTCTCGTTTTTTCAAGTCTCACGCTAAGATGTTACTTGTGCCCTGCGTAATTTTTTTCTGCCCCCGATGATTCGTGTGTGTGAAGCAGACTACTCTAACTGCTCTTCGGAAGCTCACGAAATGGCTATATTTACATAATTATCAAGTTAGCTGATGGCTTTTTTTTGTTTCGCTTGTATACACTTTTATAATAATACCATTACTTGAAAATTTCATTTCCTGATAAATTATTTGATGATGCTTATGTTTTCTCATAAAGGACACAGATAGGCCATGGTGGACTGAGTTAAAACATACTGGTGGCTAGAATATATTTTTATTATTACTATAGTAGTAGTCTTTTCGGTAGAGTTGAGGCTAGCGTGCGCTCTTCGAAATCAGGAAAATGCGAGCTCGATTCCCACATATTTCGGATTTTTTATACCCAAATATTGAGGACTGGATGCACATTAGGTTGAGGGGCTGAACGATAATTCTCTGACAAACAACTCGCATGAAAAATAGTAATTCATACAGTGTAAACCTGAGTTGGACAAAGTAATAGTCGTATAAATTCTCAAGCGACTAAAATACATCAACATTTTAAAGATATTAGGGTACTCCATTAACGGCATTATATACATAACATATCGTATATTACATTATTATATGTGCAAAAAACAAGAAGAAAATTTGAATGCAATGTATACCTTTTGGCCACCCCTGTCTTTGATCGCCTTCACCAGATGTATTTCGAATGAAATGATGTTGCGGGCCTGTACCAGTGGCGGATTTACCTATAGGCCTACCAAATTCTGGACGAAAGAGAGATATTAAAGAAAAGTGAAATCTAAAAAATATATTTAAAAAAACAATTGCGCAAAATAGATATAGGGTAATTATTATAATAAATTAAAAAAAAAAATTAGATAATTAAATTGGGCCTGGAGCATATTGAGCGCTAAATCCACCACTGGCATTTACGCTGTACCTATAGATTCGGTAAGTATTATATTTAACTGATAATAATTGGTATATTCTTAATATTGATAACACTAATAAATAAGTAAACTATAACATTGATAATTATTGCGTGCTTCATTCGTAATTTCACACTCAAGCAGTCAGCATCGAAGTTACTAAATATTCTGAAAACTAAAATATTGAATTTAACTTTTATCGCAAAATTTAAATAAATTGATTATAATAATAATATTTCAAAGAACAGTGCGTTTTAATACAGAACCCTTTGGTATTTAAATAATTCATCAGCAAAAATGGTGTCTGAAAAGGGTTTGGAAAACGGTGTTGAGGGTGAGATTAAAAATGGGTTGAAAGATGTTCCTGCTGCAAAGAATGGCGTTGAAAGTATCTCGAAGAATGGTGATGAGAAAAATGGAACTGAAACAGCAGACGACCCTATGTGCGACGCTAACCGCCCCCAGAAAATAACTTTCGAAGACGTATCTTCGGCAGCTTACAGAATCAAAGGAGGCATCATCAAAACGCTATGCGTCGTAAGTACTACTTCCTCATGTATGTTTTATGATATATTGCACATTCTTGGATGTATAGGCTGTTCTTTAAGATTGTCATATAAAATACGTAGTGTTCAAATCCACGGTGACATTAAATTTATACAACGCATACATTTAAATATAATATAACATGGTATTTCAAATATACAGCAATGCTTCTTTAATAATTGTTGTCGATGGTTACTTCTATTGCTATATTAATTTAAAAATCGTAATAATGTGATGATTATGGACGTATTGCAGTTCTCTTTGCAAATAAAGTAGGTACATATTCTCGTGAAATAACAAAAATATAAATATGAAAACGCTCACTATATGTAGTTGTTGGGTTTATTAACTTATAGTATATAAATTTATTTTAAAAACTTAGTGGTAGGTTTTACAAAAATCCCAACATTGTCAAGTAACATACACACAATATTATTAGATGCGTGAGCTAAAAAACGAGAAACTATATTTTTATGAAGTAGGTAATTTATATACAATAATATAATTGAGCGAGCTAAAAAACAATAAAGAAATCATTATTTTATGAAGGAAGTTACATTCATTACGCGAAATTTCTCGATCAAATAAAAGTTGCCAATTTCAACAATAGTATCGATCGCGGAAAGGAAAAAGGATGTAACTCACACAGAATAAACTTTATAGAAGAGACCAAAAGACTATTTAATTATTTTGAGGCATAGTCACAATTATTATTACTATTGCAATCAACATTAACCTTAAAATGCACGAATACAAAATCTGGTATTTTATTTACCGAATCTAAAGTTTAAAGTCGAATTTAAAGTTATTTAAGAAAAAACAATAAAATAGATGTGGTGAAAGTCCCTTTTCCTGATCGAAATTTTCACAGCCTTGCCTATTTTCAAACTTAAATTTAGATATTAATTCGACATTTGCAGCTTACATCCTTTTGATCGAATGTGTAAATTGCATACATTGTAATTTTCGAAAAAAGCTCTTTTGAAAAAAATGAGGGTTACGTTGTTTTTCCTTTCCATAGTCGATGTTAATATACATATATCATGTAGGTACGTTAAAACTTTCAGAAAGAATTAATCACGTAACTCGAGGACTATTTATTTGGGTACAATTTGTTTCAGATTTATTTTTATATTACATATAATAAGGTGATAAATATGTGTAGATTAAAAAATCTACCACAGCTGTACTAAATTTTAGTGGGCGCTAATATTTAAATTTATTAACAAAATTTTTGATGTTATTTTGTTTTGCATAGTACGTGTATGTTTCGTTTCACATTTTAATTTTATTATAATATAAATTTTTGTGTAACAACATCGATTTCGAATCGCTATGTTCTTTGAAATTAATCAAAAACAACGAGCAATTCATTTTTTTTATCATATTCGCTTCGAAAGTGAAGCATATGAATCTACACGGTATCCACCCCAGAAATGGAGTATATGGATATACAAAATTTGAAAACATGCTGTGACAGATTTTTTCATGAGAAACCAATTGCTCTATTAAGTAAATCTGTTCTGCATTTTCAGATTTTTTTTAATTCAGCAAATTTGGGTATGGGTTGGGATGCTAGTCGCGTTGCAGTTCAATGCTGGATATTAAAAACATCACAAATATATAGGGGTTTTTCCTTATTTGTAAGTATCCATACGTACGGCCAACAATATGTGCGTCATCTTGTGTGCGATCAATTTTATTTAAATGTGTGGCCTAATAAAGTATAAAGCTGCTGTTTTCTTAAATAATTTCTATTGTCTTTTTCCTCTACCGTACAGGACAATAACGAGAGCAGTAGCGTAGCTACATATCCAGGGCCCTAGGTAGTTAGAGTTGGTAGAACTAGAAGAGGGTTTATACTAGTCAAATATTTACTGCAGTTCTTTTTAGAATTGATGCATTTTATTTCCACGAGATCAATTAGCAATATTATCGATGTTGTGATATTGCCGAACCAACTGGCAATTAATTTCTTTATTTTAGAAATATATCTTTCTGGACATTATACATGTTATTTTATTACTTACATACTTTCACCGATAATCAACAAATCCGTGTAAGTTGCTGATTGGGCACTTAATATGTGACAATCTATATATTATAATTGTTATTTTTTCCTTCGTGTAAACATATTCATTGTTCATGTTAGTACACAGACTAAATATGCCGAAAGGTAAAACAACACTGATTTGAAAAACAATTTATTGCTGCTTGCAAGCCTTAAATAGTTTTGAATGACTCAATCCACGCCAATAATTTTCAGTCGTTATCATAAATAAACTACTGATAATGTGAACCATTAAATGCATTAATTATAATAAATTAATATTCATAATTTACTCATGATAATTATTCTTGATTTCCAAAGTTCAAAGATAAATAGATGGGATTAATGTTCCTCGTGTATGGTAAAGAAAACGCAATTTCTTTTGATAATAGATTTTTAAATAACATTATGACAAAATATTTCATTATTTATCATATTATCATTATAATGATAAAAAAGCCTCGAAATAATAATTAGCATTCAATCAATTAAACATATTTTGATGTAGTAAAGTAATGAAGAAAGATATTTTTATAAATGCTTAAATTACTGTAAATATAACTGTAATAAATATGAAAAATGCTCGGTCGACAAAAAATATGAGTGTTTAAAAACCAAGTCGCGAAACCATACATATAAACAACATGCGTTAAAGTATATAAATATGTACTACAATTAAACCATAACTGATCTAGCCTAATCTAACCGTTATAACTCCACGGACATTTTTCTTTTGCATACATACATTGCGCTGAGGGATATTAAACATGACCCGTCATCGAAAAAGTGTATGATCAATAAATATCAAAAATAAATAAGTCATTATCAAATTAGTTGATGTCTATTTTTTCAGAAATCTCATCTTTCAAAAGAAACTGGAATGGAAATATATCTGAAAAATGATTATCTACAATTTACTGGCAGGTGAGTTATTTTTCTATCTATATTTACATGTCTCTCTTATTTTTTTTAGTTTATTGCCTTCCTCTCACCTACGCGAAGATATACGAAGTCCACACTCGGTTTCATTGTCTCCGGTTTTATTACAAGATATAGTGTACATTTTAAAGTGTTAATTATTTTTTACCATACCTAATAGACAAAATATGTTCGTAACATTATTCCACTTCATCTTTACATTGTTGAGATCCATATGCTCCTCTTACGCAGCGGATTTGGTTTTATAATAAATTAGCATTCGACGCCAATATTGCAGGAACATGTATCTCGATTTTTAGTTTAGGTTACCTTATGAGGTATAGTTTTATTTTTTTACAATATCTTGTATCATTGGCATACAATTTTGCATCACCACATATTTTATACATGCTTTATAAACATAAAAAATGTGCTAATCATACGAGAGATTATAACAAATAAAATTATACTTTACAAAATAACTTAGACCAACAAATCAAGTTACGTGTTCCTACAATATTGGCGACGATTTGTAGGTGTATACGATATGTATTAGTTTTTACTATAAAAAGAAATACCATACAATCTGAATGTAGTTTTTAAATACAACAGACTTTATTGTTAAGAACAAATTTTAAGATTCTACTTTTTATTCAATACGAGTGATTTTGCACAAGTAACAACATAATTCGTAGTAGTAAATAAATTGTGATTATAAAATATATCTTTTAATAGATGCTAATCAATATAGAAAAACAACATTCCATTCGTTAATAAAAAAAAAACAACAACAGGACTTATTAATAAATTTGGCACGTAACGTGACTAACAATGATTAAACAATAATGTAAAGTTAATATTTTCGACTGATGGTGCTTGATGGAAATTGATTTTAAATTCTGAAT
>JAGVSQ010006095.1:0-16805 GCA_022683975.1 Rhyacophila evoluta
GGCACGTGGTGTCCATATGCTCCACTTAGGGAGCGAACATGGAAGAAAAAGAAGACTACACTACTATAGAGTAAAAGATCTTTGTACTCACGAGCAATACCATTTGTGAAAATGTCTTATACAAATAAATTTTAGTTTTGCAACAAACGATTAAATAATGTGTAGGAATTTCGATTATTTTTATGAGTTTAACTATACGTAGATCGATACTGCTTCGTTTGACAATTCGCAAATAAAACCTACATATCTATTTATTATGATAACATTTTTAACATAATGCTTTTCAATTGAAATGCGACCTATTTTAATCTCCACAGTGTGAAATTTGTGTTGTTTTTTTTTTACATTTTCTCTATGTAACTACGTACTTCGACTGGTGGACTTTGAACGCACAGAAATGTATTGGCAAGTATATCAATTCGATCACCGGATTGGCAGACCATTTTAAATTAATACCTATTAATATATTATACACTTTTAATATTTTTAACAATTTAAAAATGTAACTTTAGCCATACTTTAGAAGTTTGAATACAATGCATTCATACTTATATTACCGTGTCTACCTATTTAGAGTCTACTCATATATATATACAGAAATTTTACTTGAATAAATCTGTACATGGAGTATTTACGTTTAGCAATATTTCGCGTAGCCAAAAAGTAGTTTTTAAAGATGACGAGAAGTATTTTTTTTAATTAAAATAAACTATTTAAATTTTAGCCACACATTATATACAAGTTTCATTTGATTTATTTTTTTTACTACAAATTTACTCTTATCTATTTTTAATTTACACGTTTGTATTAATATAATGATAGTTTGCTGCAGTGGTTCTACAATGCGAGATTGTTTACTTGTCTCGAATCTTAATTGTTTCTCTATTGTCATCTGTGACCTAAGTAATTTATCATAGTTATGCATCATTCATCGCAATACAATAACTTGAATGAATTCACGCAATTCTTTTAAGTCCAAATGATCCTGGGTATTTATTTTCACTCCCCAGTGAGAGATGCTTTTGTTTTCCGCCCGGCAGTCAGCTGTGATCCGGGCTCTAAACATTTCATATTATTCTACCCCTCGTTTCCTTTCCTTGGCTGACTGCGGTCTTCCCTTTATTATGCAAATGGCGTCGCTGCTGACAATGAATCCAATATTTTGTCAAAATTTAAATCTCCTCCTTGGTTCGGTTCTCCTTAATTAAACGTTTTGTTTTTTTTTTTTTTTTGATAGAAAACCCGGCAAACCAGCCCGACCCAGCGTTGATTGTTCGACCGCATATTTATACACAGCTTCGAAAATTCGTAATCAGAGACAGTTACTCAACCAAATTACACTTCCCTATTTTTTTACGTATTCAAAACAAAATGTATTATTTTCCTCAACTCGTTATCTACGTACTTAGTCATCACATGATACATACATATAAAAGCTTTTGATGTACACTCATAACCGAGTGACACATTAAAGTGTCATTTTTATTCCATCCTTTATACATTTTTTAATAAATACAAATGAATGCAAACGAACCTCTGCAATGCGAATGTCGTCAAGCAGTTGAAATTACAATGGACTAAACACGCTTGATGAATAAAAGATTTCTAGAAAAATGTGTGATACAGTGATACCCAAAGGGGCGTTCGATGACCGCATGACCTTCCATTAACCCGCTGTGGTTATGAACTTATCAAGTTTGTTGTGAATGCATTCTAAAAAAAAAAAATAACGCAACGTAGACGGCGCTAACGAAAGTATTATATAAATATAAAATAAATATGTCTGGTCAGAGAGCTTTTCAAATATGGGGTCGCACCACAAATTGTTCAAATAAAAACTCGCAAGTGGTATTAACAGAGAACGCAGTATTTTTTGTAACACAAACCTTCACCACATTTCGTTCGTGGCTTTGTGGTATTCAGTTCGTTTGTCTATATTGAACGGCTGAATATTACGTAAAAAATTTTAATAAAAATAAAAATAAATGTTTTTTAATCAATTTCAAAACTCTTCTACCCCACTGACTTATTCTCTAGTAATTATTCATGTATATCTTTATAATTAGTTACGTTTTTTACTGTTCTTTTTTAAGAGGCTATAACAAATTAATTGTATATTACACGGTAATGCAACGCGACTGAAGGTATTCTGTTCGGGGCGTACTTAACCAGTACACGGCTGACACTCCAATATCTCAAAATATTGTTTTCTTTTAGAATAAATAAACTTTTTATTGACTGCTCCAAGCAAGTCTGTAGCACCATCTGGCATTTTGGCCGCACACTTTTATGTAACTTTGTATTACATTTTCCCGTTTCAATGACGCTTTTTCCGTTCGTTTTTTTTTTTACTGCAAAACGTTCGCAAAAAAATGTATACGACTTCGCATTTTGTTATGCGATTGTTGATAATGAGTTACTTTTGCTGAAGTTAAATGAGTTTTGCGTATAGGAAAACTTTACCGCTTTGCAGACCCTAACGGGATTTCTTTAATTATTTATATTCAAGTCGTCTTCGTATTGACAAATGTATTTTTTTTAATCTCCCGTACTGACATGCGCAGTTAATAAACACGTCTCGTTATTGAGTTTACTAAAGCGAACTTCTAATATCATCTACATATTTTATTATACATTATAAATAGAAATTAAATTTTTTTAAATTACGTAACAATAATAAAATAACCGCATTCATTGATTTTTATTACTTATAAAACATGTTATATTGTGTAATATATATACCTTACCACGCCTTGCTGAAATAATGGTCAAAACACAGACAATTAATTACAACATCTTACAAACAAAACTATTATTTATTTTTAATCGATAATTAAACATGTGATTTTCTTATTGTGAATTCCTTAGATTCATCCTGAAATCGAAGTATTTTCTCGCTCATTTTTGAGGTTGTTTGAAATAAATGTTCATAGTTTTCTTCTCATAGGGTTTTTAAAATAATATCACTTGACGTCGAGTGCTACCAACTTATAAGTGTTTTACCGAGATTTTACATGTTGATACAAATGATTATTTCATAATCCTAATTATTTTTATTGTTTTCGGTTGTTTCAGAAATCGTTTGGAGAGTAATGCTGAACACTGGTCAGCTCTTCTTCTTTCACTGAGAGAACTAATCGAGTGGGTGATTAGAAAAGACACTGAGCTCAGTGGGTTTGGACCTCCGGCAGGCGAATGCTCTGCCTTGCTCAAACAACAGGTACGTTATTATTATTAAAATAATATTTTATAACCTAGGAAATAACTTACGATCTCTCACATTTATCGACATCTGGCATTTCGGCACTCGATCAACCAGTTAATCAGCCCCGATATACTCAAACAGATTTCTACACAAATTTGATATGGATTAAGTAGATATACAATTACATATTTTAAACAGTAGATAGTAGTCCAAAATAGGTCATTCATTGTCACATACTTTTTATGTATAAACTATAATCCATAGATCGCAATCATTTTTTAGACACCTCTATCCAGAGATCACCTCATCTCTAGTTGCTTACTTTCATCTTGCATAGATCGATAATGTAATTAGCTTTTTTTCGTATGTCGTATGGAGAAATTCATAACTATGTTTGATCTGTAACATTTAAAAATACCATGATAATTATTTCGCACTGTGTTGTAAATTTTCATAAATATTAAAATGTAAATCATATCCTCCCAGCGTGCTCCTCTCATTCTTTGAAACGTTTCATATTATTATGATTATTAGTATTATTATTTTGTTGGTTTTATTTTTCATGAATAGGGTTCGCATTTAATGTCGCGAAACATTCTCTGGAACGATGGCAACACACGCACGAATATGTCGCGCGGGGAAATCCCGAAACTGTACTCGTACACCGTATTTCAACCGAACGACAATTACTTTTTCGTGTACCCATCTACTTTTTTTTTACGTTGTTTAAATTTACTGAGGCCACGGACTGACGTGACAATGAGAAGCGACGGCCATTTTGTTGTTTTCTAATTCGCTAACGGTAAAAAATATATTTCACTTGATTAAAAAAGACACACAAGTTTTCTTGTATTTGTACTAACAAAAATGTATAGTTTCATCTCTATTTATGTTTTCTCTCAGTATTTTTTTCAATCCATGTTTACTATTATATAAATCGCAATGTTGTTTATCTGTTTATGTTCTGACGCGGGTAGAACGAATGTATTATATAATTACAAGAAACAAGATATACCTTCTTCTACGCATTCCAAACTTGCAGATAATGTTATGTTTAACTAAAACCATAATAAAGTATTGGATTGAACAATTTAACAAACCGTCCATGCGGATATATACTGTGGAATACTGAACGTCCCGCTGTTTCGTGATTTTTTCCGAAAATTTCCAACAATCAAATCTTTGAAGACCTTGACGTAGAGAGTAATGTTTAACTTTTACGTTCTTTTAATGATATTAGATTATTTTCGCTTTGTTTTTTAAATACTTATTCTTTGAAACGAATTCAGGCTTGCCATATAAAAATCTAAATTTAAATGCCCGTAAACGTATAAAGAGTTTTTCTTTTCGTTGAATTTTTATCATTTTGTCGATAGTCATTTCGATTACGATAATACTGTTATGATTATACAGTCTAGTATTTATATAAAAAGTATTGGATTTGTATAAATCTGATATATGAAATGTATTCAACTGTTGTTATATAGGTTCTTTAAGTGAACGCCGTCTTACTTAGTCAATAAATTTGTATTCCTTTTCAAAAAGATATTAGGTTTATTTTTTTCAGGTAAATAAATATCAATAAAACATATTTTCGTAAAGTAAAGGTATAAAATGTTACTTATACCTTTCATACTTACCCACTCCGTCGTCGTTCAAGCCTGACACTGATTCAATTTGTCAAAATAGTTTGTAAGGAAAAAAATACAATTTATAATACCAGAGATATTATATTAATGTACGTACACCTACTGAATAATTTTGTATCTTTCTTCCTTCATACTTTATTGCTATGTTGGTAATACAACGAACTCATTTTATAAGGAAGTGACTCCCGGTGAAATGACAGTTCGGGAAAAATATTAAAAATAACAAAATATCACAAAGCATCGCCGTAAACGTACTTTTTTATTCTTAATATTAAAAAATGTTCGTAGGTACTCTTTTATGTCATGTCATTACTTTGTTCGCTCGTTTTATGAGGTCAACGGTAGCCATTTTTATGCCGAATCGTTGAAAAGATATCCTTGCATAAAAGTGACAGCTGCAACGGACATTTTTAAAATGCGGATGCAGCCAAAATCAAAAGATACGCCTGTCATTATGTCGAATACGCGATATGACAAATAATCACTTTTAAAATAACGCATTTTTATGTAGTACTCCGTGCCACACCGTGGATAGGAGGCGCACTTGAATAGAAAGTTTTTTCGCAGAAGTGCGTATTCTGTTAGTAAATTCTTTTTTTTTCTGGTTGACAAAATACAGATACACCATTTCTATATCGAGTTTGTAAAACTAGTTCCAGCTTGCTTATTATGTATCATAATTTGTACGATACAAATTTCGTCTATGTGTTGTAATTCTCAATTACGAGATTGAATATAATATAGGTAATCGATAATTTCTAAGAAATAAACATCGAACCCGTTAAAAAATATTAAATATCTCATTTTACTTTTACCATTCTATGGATCGCATTTCGTTCCCTTAATCGATTGGACCAATTTTTGGATTTATACAGCTAAAAGATTTAAACATATATAACAATTTTCTTGCCCATGTACACCGGTCCAGGGTGGCCAATAATTTCTTTATTTAATATTCCCAGTCAAATGACAACCTAAACATCGATCGTTTGAAATATAGTACTGTGAATTTTCTTCTTCTTCGTCCATACCCGCTCCCTAAGTGGAGCATATGGACACCGCGTGCCGCCTCTAAGAATCCTTGTCCGTCAGTATTTTTGCGTCTTCCTTCATCCCATAACTCCGCCGAATACATAGATAGTAATTTAGCGGCCTACTGCGACGCCGACGACTGGTTGGCTTAAAGAAAGGCAGGTCAGGCTCAGACTCTCTTGAGGCATCCGCAATATGTGGCCGACCCAACTCCAGCGTCGTTTTTACATTAAAAATATCGATTTGCTGTATTTCAAAGATTAGTACATTTAGTTTATTACGAAATGTAAAAAAGATTTTGAAGGAAACAAATAAACGAAACGAGAAAACAGAGTAATTTAATTACTTTCTGTTGTCAGTGTATAACGTTACAAGGCAATAATAATAATAATAAAATAATTAACGAGATGAGTAAATATTCCTGAAAATTCTCGCATGAAATTTCAGGAATAGTTGGGAGGCAGGCAGCTTCATAAACTCGGGAATTTCCCGACCAGATTACCGAGAGAGTATTTTTTCTTTCGCTCGGTTGTAAATTTTACAAATTGGTCGACAATTCATTTTTCAATTAGAAAATGCCTACAGTTTTTTTTTATTTTCCATTTACTAGCTGTGTCTTATAAACTGCTGGCTGGCTGTACGCTTATTTACGTTTTAAACTTTTTTTGATTGCGAGATTAAAAATGTTTTTACGTTAGTGGAATACGTTTTTAGTGATAGCATTAGTAAGTACGTTTCAAATTAATTTCTTTTTTTATATTAAAATTATCTCACAGGAAGTACTTTATAAGTATAATATTTTGTTTTCTAATCTCCCTTCTAATATATCCGCTAGATGAAGTGAGGTTAGCGTGCGCGCTTTGGAGTCGAAAGTTGCGACACAAAATCCCACAGCTACAAAATTTTTAAAATTCTTAAGGTGAAAAACAAAATTCTTAAAAATCTTGGGACCGAAACTAGATAAAAATATCCGTGTATAAATTAGTTTCAATTAAATAGAGATCCATATACTCCATTTCAGGAGTGCTCATCTTCACAGTGTTGAGATCAATATACAAATTCCAGTTTCGGAGTGGTCATCACTATTATTGTAATTTTCATGTTTCCAGTTCTTGGTAGATTTACAGTCGCGCTGTTTTATGTTATTGTTGTACAATATGTATAGTATTGCAATAGTTTTTATTAAAAAGTATTTAACAAAAAAGCAAGTAATGTAAACATAATTGATAGCAGGACTCGGGTCTAAAGTCAAACATAACTTGCATATTTGTTTTTAAACAAACATAATTTGCGACGAAGTTTTTGTTGTACACATACAGTTAATTCGGTGTCAAATTTCACGAAACTAATCACATCATTTGGTAATTTCTCCATATAACAGTTGAAAATGAAAAGCTTTTCCAGTTAGTTCGACCATTTGTCGGACCGGTCCGGTACTGCGAATTTGTTTCTACGATAGTTTATTTTCGTCAAATAATATATATCTTACGGCGAGTCAGATGGTCTCTTCTGAATAATGCTCTTAATAAATAAGGCCTAGTTTGATAGGAATTATCATAAACAATTTCGTATACACCAACTTTTATGGTTATGGGAAGTTGAACACTTCTGGCTCTTTAAAGAAAGTTGCATTTCGTCACGCCAGGATATACTTAATATAAACTATTAAATCAACTCATATGCATATTTTTCTTTACAAAATTATTATATGTGGTTTCGTTTAGTTCTATGCGTTATATCTAAACATAATAGTTTGACTGAAAGACGACTGACTGACTTTAAAAAAAAAGATAATTATTGTCATGTCGTTTATTAAAATTTACGTTTTTCACAAACTTTCCGAAAGTCCGTAAATCAAAATCTCAACAATAGATGTCTCTGGCTGGATTTTCAGTGTGACAACATTTTGATCGTTGCCAGGTAAATAATTAATTGCGCGATGCACGCCGCGCCATCTCTCGCTGACTACATAATACAACACTATAACGGCGAGCGTCCCCGCCGTCTCTAAATTATGAATAATGTTTAAATTATTCACTGTATATTACTTACTTACATTTTCATAATGTGCAAAATGCCCTAAGTCTGCCGCTGCAAAACAGCTTGGCCTTTTTTAGTGACGTGTTAACATTCTCATACAAAATCAGTAGAATCTTACGAGCACCAAACTACGTACTTTATAAAGTATACATTTTATCATAGTCGTATATTAAAAGACTGTAATTGGTCCAAGAATCTTCAGAACATAGAGGTCCACAATATATTAGCAAATGTTTTTTAATTGTGTTAGTTTCTATCAGTTTGCTTATTGCGTTCATATATCGTTTTAAATAGTCCATATAAAACGTATTAATCTTAAGTAGCGACTGATTTCAAACTCTTATTCTCAATATTTATCAAAGCTTGTGTTTATCAATTGAACCACGATGCGTTTCAAATGTGTAAAATAAGAGAAATTCTATATCCATTTATAATTTAAGTCATTATATTTTTAATTTTCATTCCAATCGTCAATGAATATGAAGAAAAATTCGTTCAAAGTATTATTTATTTTTAATATTCCATTGGAGTAAACGTACAGAAAGTGAATTCAATTTTTTTTTTTCAGGATGACCACCGTGCTTTCAGGCGCCAGCTTGAAGACAAGCGTCCAGTGGTGGAGAGCAACCTCTTGAGCGGGAGACAATACATTGCTAACGAGCCCCCACTGTCCGATACTAGTGACAGCGAAGGTAATTTTTTTAACATTGGATTCCATATAAAAATGCGTTTTAATTAGTATTATTAACATATTCCTGTTATTTGTTCATTTACAACGTAAAAAATGAAACCCCTTTAAGGCTTGGTATGTTATAGCATAATGTAAGTGCAATATATGTAATTGTGTGATTTTAACAGACGAATTACTGTAACACTGTAATGATTTCTGAAAGAACACTATTCTTATTGCAAAAGAATGCTCGTTTATAATATTTTTTAGTAATCAAAAAATACAATTATGCACTGACAGCACCGACAAATCAAGACTTACTGCAAATATAACAATATACAACCATTAATACCTTCGAAATATATTTTTCTTCTTCGTCCAATTATAGTATTAGGATATTCATATCTAAAATTACTAATGGGAATATTTGCCATTCAAATTTCAAAAACAATATCATCTTTTTTACCATTAAAGAGATGTTTTTTTAAAAATAATGTCGTATGTAAAATATCGTTTTTCACATGAGAAGAACTCAAATAATTCCCTAATTTAATGGATTTAAAAACCAAATAAATAAAACAAGCTTGTCTAATTTGCATATTGTTTGTTTTCCAAAAAGCTTTAAAGTTAATTAATACTATAGCCGACAATTAAATATATAGTTTTAATCTGTCTCGGTGGTTCTATCCATAGAAAACCAATACTATCTGGGGACCGTCACTCAACGAAATCAACCCTTTTAATGTATTATTCTGTCCTGACTCAGCTGAAATATTGTATACATTCGTACAATAGTATATAGCAAAGGAGCGTAGGACGAGCTTTAAGCCTCGTCCAACGCATTTCAAGAATTGTATATGTATTTTTTTCTGAAAAGAAAACAAAACTGTATTAAAATCCATATCGATTTGAAGACATTTCCAGGCTGTATATTTTAATTACATCTTCAAAAAAAATTCTTCATAAGAAGGTTTTTCACTTACCATTGTACACCCACCTCCTTTCTAGAAAATGCGTTAGAATAACGAATATAAATTATGTCCTCACAAGTTACCTCATAGTACACCATGGAACCTTTACATAAATAAAAGCATACACACTCCCATTCCTAATAAGACCATATTATTGTTATTACTATAATATCTTCAGGTTTCAAATGATCTGCCAATAGTGATTTATAAAACCACCATATTCATTATAAATATAAATATCATAATTTTGATCGTGTTCACAAATCTCTGTAAAATTACGCAGCAAATTAATTTGTGTTACAAATATCATATTTGCATATTGCTTCTTATCACTGTTTTACTACCCCTTTATACATTAATTGAAAGTCACAAATGTGTGCAAATTTATCGTGTTCTCTTAGTGGAGGTTGGTAATTATTAGATATTTTAAATATATATTTAATGTATGACGTGTTAAACTAAAGGTTGCTGGATCCACAAAGATTCTCGAGAATATTTAATTTATGTACTTTATTTACAACTAAATTCATAAGACTGGGGTAAATGAAACTCTCTCTCTATGTTTGTATCATTATAAAAATAGTTTTTACTTTATTTATTTTTTGTGGTCCATTCTAGTGTATAACAGTCCGAATTTGTTTGCGAGATATATATCCCGTTGCCCAATTAACAGAGCGGAGTTAATCGGGTTAGACAAGTAAAGCTGTTTTGCTAGACAAAGTCTTAGTTAGTAATCTGCGAAGGGAGTTACATAGTTTAATTTGTGTCGCGTTGGCCCGCAGTTCATAACTGTGTCTAAAATCAACGTCTCCAGATTCGAGATATCCAACTGAGACATGTTTGCCTGATAACTTTGATGTAATAAATTATCCAATTTATCTCCTACCGCTACTCAAAATTATCAGAATTTAATGTGGAAACTGATACGTTTCTATAATATATCCTTGCATGTGCTTCGATCTGTCTTTTGATATCATTACAGTGTGTTCACTTTAGCATACTTTGGGTAATTCCTATTAATTTATTCCCGAAACATTTCTATCAAATAAAGTATATCACTTTTCGTTATCAGATCTCCAGGATACACTTTAATACCAGGAGTAAGAATGAAACGGTTGAATGGTGGCCACATTGTGTCTTAAGAATATTTGATATTGTGCAATGTTATTGAACGCCATGCTGTAGTATATTTTTAATGTTGCACATACGATTAATTGTGTCAATCAAGAGTATGTAGAGATATATTTTGCTACCAGCCATGATTTTTTCCGTATGTAGATGATATTACGCATCGTCTCCAAGATTTGAAAGTTGGCGACATGAAATCTTATCCTTTTTACTACATATCCACTCTCAATGTGAAGCCATATGCGTATAATATGTCGACGATACTTTCAATAATTTAGTATCACCTAACAATCGCTTAGCCGAATAGTTCTTTTGGATAGTACCTAATGTGCTTTTAGGACGCGGAATCTCATCGGTTGAGAAACGAGGCAAGCAAGATTCAGGATAGGGTCAGAGTAGTCTTTTTGGCCTGTCTCCCCGGTTAGCGTAGTTGTTAGCATGCGCGCCTAGCAATCCGGGGAATGCGGGTTCGATTCCCCATGTCAGATTTTTTAAATCTGAAAATGCAGGACTTGGATGCCCATTGGGTTAAATACAATAATTATCTGATAAACGATTCTCGTAAAAAATAATCTGTCAAGACATCTTTACATTGCGGAGATCCATATACTCCATTTTCGGAGTGGATTTCTTCCCACTGTGTAGATTTATATGCTCCGCTTTGGGAGCGAACATGGTATAAAAAAAAGTATTTTTGGACCTCAATAAGTGCACAATCTTATTGAACATCTATAGACCACGTATCGTCAAGATCTGATCACTATATTACTATAGTATGACCACAAACGATGTAATTCTACATAAATGATGAAAACAAAAGAGATAAACAAGTGATGTCTATCTAAATCAGGCATGCCCAAACCTTGCCCCGCATTCGCATTATTTTTTTTTCGAAATTCCAATTTTTGTTTTGCAACCCCTGTGTGTGGCCCATCAAAGACGGGCATTATTTTATTTGGCCCACCAAGTGAATTTAGTTGGCTATCTATGATCTAGATGTCATGTGTAATAATTATTCTGAAGCTGAAAACAAATCCGATATTTTTTTAAATGTTAATAATTATTATGGACATAATGTAAGGCGATGTATCAGATTTAGGCTAGCCAATAATTATCAACATGACCTGTCGTAAAATTGCAAACTGTAAACGTGAGACAATATCCGGGTCACAAATAGCAATCTACAGGTTCAAATAGTTTTGAAGTTGTAATTAATCTCTTCGTTGGATAATATTAATTAATTTTAGTCGTGTTGACAGTATTAAGTTTCCGACTGATATATCTTATAAATCACCTTCACATAATTTTGCGTTCATCCTACGTTTGAATTACTTCATTATTAGATTCTAATACAAGTGGTTATAATAAATGGGTCATTGTGCTCTTCCTATAACATTTAATAAGCGGTTTAATTCTACAATATTAATCAAATTCGTTATTTTAAATTTTGGATCGATTACATTTTGCAACTTTATTTGACACTTCTAAATTAACTCAGTGATTCGCAGGCTTAAGTACCTAGTAGGTTTATAAATTGTATTATGTTTATACAATAACAACCCAAAATTTTAAATCACCGTGAAATGGAAACCCACTATAGGTATTTCTAAGTTTTTTTACCGTGGTGTCCTAATTTGTAAAGTTTGTTTTGACGTTACTTTCATATGGCTAATCCGTAAATTTGGAAGCGGAAATACAGTGGGTTAAAATCATATTATAGAATCATTATTAAAGAACGCCAATGACGTACCACAGATAAATTGACAGGATATGCAATTGTGTATGCAAAATACATCATTTATAAAAAAAGTGTACAGGTAACTCATGGCGATGTCGATTCCGTGGATGAAGGGAGGCAGGGTGGCGCCTCTCGGTGCGCGTGCCTCGAGCCCCTATTCGCCAGGCCTTTATCTGTTCGTGTTTAATAAATTTTTACACAAGCAGGTTGTTTCATTAGCAATGTTTCCACCTTATCTTCCCTTTGTGGATCCGCCGCGTTGTGTGGACCAAACGCGATATACTCACGCGCGCAAACAATTCAGTCCCGTACTTTGCAACGGTTTATTTATTTTCTATCACAATTTTTCAGCATAAAAACACTAATCCGATATTTGCCTCTATTTTCTAAAAAAATCTCGTATCAAAAAATGGTATATCGACATAATATCGATATATGTTAGCGGCGCGATGTTATGCGTAAAGATACTCAAAGTTCTTCATAAATCGAGTATTCTTTTTCGATATCCGTACCCTAATCGACGCATATAGAGCGCGTACCGTACTTCTGGGAATTCCCCCGCATCTTCTTTGTTTATCTATAATCTGTAACTTAACAAAATACATTCTTCGTTCGGTATCGATAGCTTTTGTATAAGGATTCATTTTATCAAAATGGGCAAACGGCCGGTCATTTCGACTGCTTCATGTCAAACCGATGCAACGTTGTCACTATTTATACATTGTATTTTTTTTATATATTAAGTTTATACAATTATAAAGAGAAATCATAATAATTTATTATTTTTAAGAAAATTTTGTGAAATGCACATATCCAACCAAAAAGTTTTATTTTTATTAAATTCGTAAAAAACAATGACGATGGTATTTCATCGATTAGAAATGAGACAGTGTATTCCTTAGTCTGCCTCTGTGTTGCGACCAACAATCGTAAGTTCACACGCACTCGTGTTTGAAAGCGAGGCCCGCGTGATAACTACAAAGGGAAACCGTACCTTCGCAGTCGTTGTTTGAAGAGGACTGTCCGCCATTGTCGCTTTATTTGCAATGCGTCATTCAAATCCCGCTTGTTGCTTTCGGGGAATGCTACAAATCGTCGCGCCATTGTTTCGCAGCTATTATTTACCTTGCAGCGTACCGAGTCCACCCCTGGCGATTCAGCACCAACTGACCACTGTGGATTTTCATCTATCTATGCCATTTGATAAAGAACCATTTGTACGGAGAGCAAACAAACATACATATTAAACCTACCTCATTATTTATTGAATTTTCATAAAATAACCGGCTGAAATTTTTCACTTATAAAAGTTCTGCAAATCAAAAGTTCACCACTTAATTGTCCTGATAAAGACAACTCTATCAAGTGTGTTATAGACATACATTTTCTACGCAATACTCAATATGAATCATGAATAATATAGATTTCGTACAAGATGCATACGTTAAACTCTCGTCTACCGAGGTCTCTTACACTATATTTTATTAATTATCAATGTAAACACGTTGACTACGGGCCACTAACATTTTCTTGCGAACCATCGGTTATCAACCGCTGTTTTAAATATGAAATAATCACTCGAGTTAAATAATTTACAAAACTTTAAAACGAATATATTCTCATTGACGATTTACCAAAGCACATCAAAAGTTGTTGACAATTATTTCTAATCCGATTTCTAAAATTTGTCTTCTCGTCTTATTAAGAATGCCTACTCTATTTATTTAAAGGTTTTTCAATGATTAATGAATAATAATTATTAATATACTTCAGTAAAAAATATCACTATATAAATCATAATACATCATTGTTATTTTCATTATATCATATCACTGTTAATTACTTTTGACTAGAGATTGTTGTCGTTTCATAGTTTCGTGTAAATTTTCGCTGAGAACGATCAGTATCTGTTTTGTATTGTATATCATGAAAAGTTTCCTCACTCCAGAACAATATTTTCTTAATAATCCCGCATTCAAAAGCTTTCAAAGATACATATCTCTCCGCATTTAAATTCCGAACCGACTCGAAAGTTTTCGATATGTATATAAATATTACATTATCTCCATTTGTCTAACTGTTGCAAAATAATATATTACAAAGTTGACTGGGGGTTGGGCTTCTTGCCATTTTTTTCTTCAACTGCTGAAAGTACTACGCACTTCGCTAAATTGAATAAATATCACATCGCGACTTTTATTTATAGAGAATATTTTTAAGTTACCGTCTTGTCCTAACGCATTATTTGTAGGTACAATTGAAAGGAAGTTCATATAAAATCGACCTATCAATTTCTTTGTCCGTTCCAATATTCCTTTATCATACATGTCATTTTATTTTTAATTTTTTTAAGCGCATGGAAAATTGATACCTAATATTTAACTAACGCATGGCGCTGCAGACCCGACTTCCTGGATTAGTTAACTAAGCCTTGGCGTTCATTGGGTTAAGGTGCCCTCTGAATTTTAAAATTCCACACGTCCATATTCCTTTGTACTATGTTACTTTTATCTGCCCACATTATCAAATTGGATATATATGATTATTCATTTATTGTCTACTGTTTGAAAACTACAGACACATGTAGAAGCATATTACTAAATATCAAATCTTCACATGTTATGGAAAAATACTTATATATATAAAAGGAAATGAAAATCAAGCGATTACGCCAATTTACAAACGCCGGAAGGCCAATTTTGTATTTTAGAAAGAAAACATAATTATTCTTTTACTGAATTACTAATTTAACTAATACAAGCCACATTTACAAAGAAGAAGCGTTTTAAAATACGAAACACTGTATTTCCGCTTATGAAATTATTTATTTTGGAGAGCTAGTATTAATAAAGTTTATTTCAAAATTTTTGGGTATCGATGTAAAATATTATTTATCGTCTGTCATTTAAAAATGTCCACAGCTGCCACCTAGTGATAGTTTACAAACTACATTGTATTATTATTTGTAGTGCATCTGATGCAACAGATGGCGGTATGCAAATAGAGTGCATGGCATCTGTTTGTGATTACTGGCATTTTTCATCGTCTTGGCAGACTTTGAATTTGTAATCTTCTGACAAACGTTTTGAATATGAAAAGGAAATATGTTAAATTTATATGATATAAAAGTTTTTTCATGGCTGTCAATTTCTTAGATTTAATTCAAAAAATTCCACAAAAAAAAATCAATGTGATATAATTTAATTGTATTCAACTACCGTCAGCATTCAAAAAGTAGTACTGTGATTTGTATTACCTTTATTTATATAATTGTATCGACAATGCTGCATAAAAATTAGTATATAGTCAATCAGACATGCTCTTGTTGTATGTAAAAAAGCTTGCAGTGCTATTTCATCACTGAAAATACAAAAAAAGCTACAGATTGTTCTTTGACCATATTGTCTCATTTGTGCTATAAATTTTGAACAAATCACAACTTAATTAAATGAACGATTGCGTGTAAATATATATTTTACAATTCCTTATTTTTCACCTAGAACACTATTATAATTATTACATAATAGCAGCATTTATTTATGTAACAAAAATTATTATTCCCTCTAATTTTTATGGTAAAACAGTTTTCTTCGGAATTTCTAAAAAAACGTTCTTCATTGTGGTTTGACTCTTTAGTGAGTATATATTTATGTACAAAGATATTTTTATATTAATGTATGGGTGTTTTTATCATTCTCTCCCATCGCGTTTTGTTGTGCGGCGTTCGTTTCCTTTATATAAATATATTATTCCTTCGACCGTTCGCTTTTGCCTAATTACTTCCTTACATGTCCATATTGATTAATCAATCGGTTCGTGGACAGAGGGATTGTTTTTATTAGTTAGACTAGTCACGGCACAACCTCGGATGTCCAATCGAAACATTGCCAATCCAAATTAATTTGCCGTGATTGGTTAATCCGGCCAGCCAATAACAATTGAACGTGGGGTAAAAATTCAGGTGAAAATTCAACCATTTCCAATGTATTCTTTCGATAGAATTTGGAAAACAAAACAAAACTATTTTCATTGATTGTTAAGATAGTTTTTTTTTTCATAACTCTTCTGAATTTACCAGTACATAAAATTTCCCACGTATACATACATCACATTGACCAAACATTAGAATATGTAATAAAGAATAAACTTATCACATTAGGTCCATGTTTGTACTTTAAATACGATTTCAAGAATTATATGTGCATAAGTATTAATTTACACTAAATTTGTTTATTTAATTATACAGACATATTCAATTATATTTTTTTGATCTACACAATGTAAAGATATCCACTCCGAAAGATGAGTAGATGGTTATCCGCAATGTGAAGACGTCTTGACAGATTACTTTTCACGAGAATTGTTTGTCAGG
>JAGVSQ010006096.1:0-16803 GCA_022683975.1 Rhyacophila evoluta
AAACAAAAAGGGACCCGGGCAACGCCGGGTACTGATCAGCTAGTAATATATAAAACATTGTGACTTAAGTTCATTTGTTTGGGATAAACACATCCCACACTTCCACAGGTGCGACAGCGTAACAGACACTGTCTGTGGTACGTAAAAACGCCACATCATAACATCCAGAAACCATCTGCACAATTCAATTAATCTTCATGCGTTTGGTAGTTTAGAGATATTTATAAATAATATTTGTATAAATAAAGTTTTTAATTAAACTTGGTATATGACGTTGTTCGTTAAAAATATAAATACCAGTGCCTCACAAAGATGAAAATGTTTCCCTGCCAGGGCCACCAAAACCCTGATTTTCACTTCAAAGGGAAAACACTTTCGGTGAATGTTAAAATTAATATTAGTATATTATTTTACATGGCAATATCTAAAAATATGTATTTGACAACTATCATGGTTCTTTTAGTAATTTTCAGAAATAAATTTAAATGTAATTATTTAATATTTACACCATCAAATGAACATTACCAATCCGACGGTAGGAGCTGGTATGTCCCCATCTCCCATAGATATTTTTTTTGTTTATGTAAAGGCATTACAAAATTTATTGAATTCAATATAATATAGTATAATCCACAGTTGCCAAAGACTTAAAAAAAATTAAGATGCAGAACTGGATGGCCATATATTGAACAATTGGCTGGCAACCAATCATGGAGAAAAATATATAAAGGGAAGTCTTTACATTGCGAAGATTTGTGTTTTGTATTTTATTTTCTGGGTAGATATCTTCACACGGTAGATATATATGCTTTACTTTCGGAACGAATATAGTAATATTATATGTATTATAAGACTACACACTAAACTAACTAAACTATCCGCTGTCGTGTTCGCAATAAATTTAAAGAATGGCGAACGTGCGACACTATGAAGTTATCTCCAGCGTAGTGATAAATACTAACTCTGGTTTTCTTAAACTGCATACAATACATTTCGTAACAGTGTTACCAGGTGCCAAAACTGTAAAATATTTTTATACGCGGGCCCGGGTAATAACAGTAAATAAGTGTGGCAACTTTATACCGAATAATAAACGTTTTTCATCGACATCCATTGAGATATGCTATAAAGCATTTTGTTTTCGTTTATCTCATGAAAATAGAACACTCTTATATCTTAAAATGCATCATTTATATCATCATTAGTTTCCAATTTTAGCAAGACACATATGTCCTCTGAATTTAAAATTTTGATAACAATAAAATTGAACTTTTACCTTTTTGCCAGGCAGATATTTAATATATCCAGCAGCAACAGTTATAATACAACACCTAATAGTAGGGATGAATTACTGTTAATTTAAGAGGAAAAGTCTTCAGTGTCCCAATAGAACGGTTATGTGCATTTCAAGTGAGTATTTGAAATAAATATGTATCATACAAATCTGAAACGATAATGTAGCTAATTTTGGGTGCAACTGATAGAAGATGTATTATAGTGCTACTTTCCCAATGGGCATCAACACAAACATCCATTATTATAAACAAACTATAAGTTTATGTATACGAGTATATAAAATACAAACTCATGCATGGTTTCCGTATAAATAAAATTATTATTCCTGTATGTAAAAAATCATATGGAATCTATATTAAGTATTGAATATTGTTGTTTTATGTACTCGATGCATTATATTTTTTATTTAGCGCTAAGTTTTTGCTATGACATTTTTATCAAATTAAGGTTTGGAATCCAAAATCATTTATACAACAATTCATTTTTTCAGTTTGGAAGATTCTAGATAGTTCTAAAGGAATATAACAATGAGATGAACTGCCAGTGTAACGATGCATGCTGATTATGAAAGATGGCATACAGGTGATAAGAAAATGATGAGAAGAAATAGTGGGTTTTATTATTATTTCTACTATGAATTATATTTCTATGGGAACGTTTATCGACCCGGATACACTTTTAATATCACGAAATCAGAAAAGTTCGAGTATCAATTAGGTTTTAAATATGATAGTATAAGGAGGAAAGTGAAATGGATAATTTGTGACGAAGTCCCGTGAGAAATCCAATAACATAAGAGTAAGCGGACACGAGCGGATACTTGAACTGTGAGACGAGAAAAAGCACAAAAAAGCTTCTTAAATCTTTCAAGCAGGTGACATAATAAAAAGCTCGGGATTATATTAGCTTTCCATGGTAAAAATGAAACTTTTGAGATAAACCTAGCCGTTTATTTGATAAAATAGATAAAGCACATAAAAATAGAATCACTTAGATATAACAATGTGCTCGTCGTATAAGTTTGCCAATGAGCTTATGATTATTAAAAGTATTGTATGTTTATATTTCAATTAATATCTTAGTTACAACATAGTTGTTTTGAACGTGTCTTCATACATCGAAGAAACATAAGAGATTGGGCGAATAAGGCCTCTTTTCGGAAAGTGGAGAATATGTATATACACAGTGTGAAGATGTCCGCTCCGAAAGTAAAGCATATATATCTCCGTAATGTGAATATCAGTTTTAACAAATTATTTTCTTCCTAGAATTAGTTGTCAGACAATTGCTCAACCCAATGAGCATTAAGTCATGCACTTTTTAGGCAGCAGACGCGGAAATCTAACCCGCATTCCTCGAACGTAAAGCATGCACGCTAACCTCTCGGCTACCAGGGAGACCTTTTTTTTAATTTTCTCTAATTTTTCAACTTTGATTGCTGTACTGTTCTTTAGTTGTAAATATCTACTATTAACTGCAATATACTACACAACATATTTTCCTCTATCTCAACGTCCAGTACTGTTAGATACTGCTGTGATATACATAAGTTAAAGGCAAGAAAAATAATTTGAATAGTTACTTACTTACCTTGTAAAACTTTTGTCTACACAAGTCTTAAATAGATTAACTACATATGAGCTGATTCAGTTAACATATACCTGACCGACACAATAATTTTAAGTTATCATTCCGTAGACTCCATGTATATACATTTTAATTATTAAATCTCACCGTCATCGGTGGTTACAGAACTTTTAATCATCCCAAAGGTTATGTTTAAAATGAACTCAACACAATTTGTCACGTGAAATAAGTGGTTACATAAATATTAACATGCAGATACTCTGGACTAATGTAATTCTAGAAATCTACTTTGCGCCTCGATAAATAAACTGGTCGCAAAAGTCCGTACCATAAATTTTACTTCTGCGAGTAAGAAAATATTTTAATATCAGGGATAGATAGATGACCATCGAGGGCAGTAACCACACAGTTTTGAATTACATTGGTCGTTCTGACGCAGAAGTTATACAATAAATATATTATCTACTAAGTAAAGAGTTACTCAATAAGTTGTTCTATAACCTGACTAATCGATACAGGAATAAATCAAAAAGCTTTATTTTATTTATTATCAATCTGTAACAGTCAATTGTATCTAAACTATAAAACAGAAAATCTCTCACAAGAATTCCTCCCAAACGGTGAATAGTAACAATGTAAAATTTTCACCATTTCTAGGGTAGACTATACGTATTGTATACAACACAGTTATTAAAATAGATGGGTACTAACTATTTTAAATAATGAATAAGTTTGAATCTATACCAGGCAAATCCCGGTACATATTTTCGTCCTTTGGCGTGGATGATTAAGCTGCCTAATTAAGAAATAGCAGCCGGCATATATTTTATATGGATAATTTTCCATAAATTTAATATTTTATTTTACGAGCAATTGTATGGCTTTCGCGGTGCGCGGGCATCAATATTGTGATCGTTAACACGAAGAAAATAATTACGATAACACAGTATTATTACCAGTAACCATAAAAAACTTGTTATAACGTATAAAATAAATCGTATAATAACGACATATCGTTTTAATAATGCCCCAGAAGCTTTTACACAACAAACTTAAATGTTACCTTTCACTAAGTAACTAAACAGTATCGCAACCAAAGTCAGATATTGAAAAAATAGTGACATCCACAATATTGGGCGGGCTCAACCCCATGTTTTGACATTTTACAATAAGTACGAGAGAACAATCCAAATATAAGAGCGCTTCAGGGGGACTAACATTAGACGTCACAGATGCACCAAAAAAACCAATCTTACAGTAGAATCATTATTGCTGAATAAAATACTTCAGAATAAGCGTTTTGTTTTTGCTCTCCTGAAAAAATGTATAGTTGAACTTGTACTCATAAGTCTGTTCGGCACAGATAATAGGACTTCATTAGGTATTAGGTATTGATAAATATCATTACTTCATATTATAATATCAATATCGATATTTTGAACAAAGCATAATAATTAATATTTTCGACTGATGGTGCTTGATGGAAATTGATTTTAAAAAGCATAATAAATAAGACTATCTAACCCGAAAGTGAATCATATCATTCTTCACAAATTGCTTCTAACGATAATTACTAAAAATTCTCTGATTCCATTAATGATACAATCCTGAATCTTTGATTTTTTTAAATTCTCTTACAGCTGTGGAATCGAATAATTAAACCAGCACCGAATTATAAATTACTACCAATCGGTTAGTGGAGAGACTAAAGATTCTCACCGGTCTAATTGTAAATTTAAAATATCAACAACAAAACACGGGAATTTTACATTGATTCATGTTATATTGACAGAGATTAGAGTAGTTGAATTTTTGGGAAATTACAATACATGACAGTGATTACAATGGTAGCCTATTATTTTCTAGTTAGATTTTAGATTGAAAAAAAAATTCAGTGATTTTTAAGTTTAGATGAATATTATCAAGGTAGAGGATTTCGCAAACGAGAAATGCTTATATTAGAGGCTTCTAAAAATACAGGGTGCGTTTGGAGGCCGCCTCATGGAGCGAAAATTGTGAATCAAATACAACATGACATCCATCAAATCTCAAATAATCTGACTAATAATATTTATAAATTTAATATATGGCTGTATGGTACATTGTATTATATCATGCGTTGCCAAATTATACTGGTATGGCCTACTAATTACAGGTTCAATACAGCTAAGATATTGTTCAAATAGAAAAAATCTTTCTTTGAATAAACAAACTATCAATATACAATTTAATAATCTTCGATGTAATCTCTTCTAGACCAGTTATTAATTTAATGGTCCGTCATCTAGACTCGCCTTAATAATTACTGTAGAATAGCATGTATGGTGCAATGTGCCTACGCATTATTTTAACACTCTCAAGCTCGGTTTATACACTTCTATTCAATTAATATTTTACGATCATATCGCTAAGTAATAAAAGCCATTGAGATAATAAATTTCAGTAATAAAACGTAGTATAAAGCCAGCTTTAGATATCAATGAATTCTTCGCAGTTAAACAGAATTTGCTCAGATCAATACAATAAATAAAATAAAATATTATTCTTATTTAATGGTTAAAACCGTTAAGCGAGACAACTTAGCCTATGTCAGCAATGAACGTCAGGCATGTGGATATCCACAATATGGAGACATCTTGAAATATTGTTTTTCGAGAGGAACTGTTATAAAACTATTATAGTAGTGCAGAAGTAGTTTATCCCAGCGGTTCTCAATTTTTTTGGGCTGTGACCCTTTGAGTTTTAAAAAAAACTGTGCCTCTCGTATTTTTTTAGTATTACCCTATATTTTTAAATAGAAATTAGTAAAACATAATTATCAAGAAAATTTTCATTCATTTAGAAATTTTCATTAATATTTAAGATACATAGTTGCTTTTATTTAAGTTTTCACCAATTTACGGACTCTATAATGCAAGCAAGCAGCGTGTTGATTGCTGAAAATAAATGTTAGAGAATTTGATTGGACTATGCGTCCAATACCTTTAAATATATAAAAATAACATATAGTACGTGTTTTATGTCATAAATACCAAGCTTATATGTACATATATATATATGTATATAAATAAATTAAGTTGACAAATTATTATTTAACAACAATTGTTCCGAATGTGGAGCAAATGGATCTATATAAATCGTAGATTGAAGTTGACAGATTGTATCCATTTTGTATATTCGGAATGTATGAAATTTGTCTAAACGTGTTTTTATATTCGGGCTACAATTATTCACTCAAATGATTAGGTAACTTGTCAAAATAGAATATATTTTTGCAAAGATTGTAATCAAAATTAAATAAAACCATACCAAATAAATTGTATTGAAATTAATAAGCTATCATAAACAATACAAACTTTAATACATGAAATTGATTTATAATGTGATAGATACGAAAGCAAATGCGTTGTTCCTTTTCACGACGTTAATATATCTTGTAATATACAATGTAAAAGAGTGCACTCCACCGTGCACATATTACTTATGGCGTGGCTACACTGATCCCGAAGCCTGACATTTCCATTAATCACAAACAGAGGGTGCTTATTAAATGACCCGAGTTGCGCGCGCAGCCGATTCCTACACTTGATTCAAACCGGAATTTATTATTAGCGGGAGACGAGGTTTGCTCCGTAAAATTATTACTGAACTTCCTACTAAATATACACAGATACTTTTGCCGACGGCAAGTTTTAAATATGACACTTAGCAATTATTTTCTAGATACAAACTATCTTGAGCAGTAATACATAATAATTATAACTAATTATACTGTGAGTATGGACCCGCATCGATCATGATATATGCAGTTTCCGTAAGAAAAATCAGTCATTGATCACGTCCTTTATAATTAAAAATCGATCGCTATTCTACTATGACGTGACTAGTATTAGTTATCCTGCATTAGTTACATGATTTTATTGATATGTTTGCTAACTCAAACCTATATTTTTTATACAGGGTCAGTTTGTATAAATAAAACTACGATGTAAACAAAATTAAACATTCAAAACATTCACTGGAACTTAACAATATATTTTAAGCTTTTCGTCTGGGTTTGTTTTCCTTTTAGTTTTAAACAATAAAGGTTGATTTAAGAAAACTTCTCACGTAGTCTACTGGGTTATGTAAAAGATTCCAAAAGAAAATCATTGGAATCGTTAATTTAAATCAAAATTTAGTTGCTATTACTCATAGTTTGCGTAATCATATGCCCCGCCTGATGCAAAAATATTAAAGAAATAACTGTACATATACCAGTAAATTAATAGTTTAATCTAAAGTACTTAAAATGGACTACAATTTACTATAATCAATTATCATTACAGAGCTGTTGTTTTAAAATCCGATAGTAAAATTGATAGATACAGAAAATGATTGAATGTTAGCCTCAATTAACAGCGGTCAACATCCCGAGCGGATCTGGTTTGGGCGAGGTAGGGCAGAGAGCAGGGCCGAATCGGCAGCTGGGCGGTGGCACTCGATACGGAGTAAAAAAAAAACAAGCAGCGCTCTTATTATGCGCGCGTTTGCATACGACAAACTGGTTTTGTTATTTGAAAAAATACTCCGGTTACCAGTATCGAGATGACGCTGCCCGTTTCTATCATACTTTAGGATCACCGTGACTGCACGCAGTGCCGGGATGCAACGAGTTATTGTTAAATAATTTATAACCAACATTTTTTTAAACATTTCAAAAAATATAATAGTTAAAAATTACGAACATTATGCATATATAATATATTTGCATAATGTTATATCCATAATACTGGATTTAATTAACAACAAATAGTAAGCAGTGTACACATTTAAAAATATTGTATGTAAAATCCTGCGAAATTAAAGTAAAAACTACAATATTTTTGATATTGACTTTTTTACACTTATTTCGATCTCATACAGTTTTTATCTTCCAATATTTTTAGTATCTACTATACACAACGTTGTATGTCATTAGTAAGAGAGGAATTGAGGTATTAAATGGACTGTAATATAACATATTAGATTTACTCAACATGTAGAATTTAACTTGACACTATTTATAATCATATTAAAAATTAATTATTTGACTGCTTTGATGGAAATGCCGTTTAAATAATGGATTGATTCATCACTAAATTATAATACGTATCGTAAAATTAGTTTTATGAATAGTTTTGCGTTTGAAAAGATTTTCTAGTCAATAGTATCAACGGTTATAATAAATTACATAAAAATATATTCTAAGCCGACTGTCCCACAATTTAAGATTAAAATATAGTCGCACTTCACTTTTATCGTTCATTCCAGTATATTGAACAGAGAGAGACCGTGCCAAGGGAAAGAATGAAAGTTGTTTTCATTGTATATAATTGAATATCTAGATCGAACTAGGAAGTCGTGTTCAGAATAATTTAAACGAGTTGAAACAACAAAAAAATGCTTTATTGAAAACAGACTTTACACACAACCACGCCTATTATAGAGACTTGCAATCTACTCACGTATATATGAATATTGTAAAGAAAAAGAACAGTTTAGCTTTTTAATACAACTTTACTGAAAGGTAAGCATGGCTTTCATACTTCTTTTCAGTTTTTTATGAAACTAGTTAATACATACATTAAAGTAGAATTCTGTATAAATGTAAATTACTTGGATTTCATCAAAATGGAGAAACAATCATACTGTTAAGGTAATAATACATTTTTTTCTTAAAATATTTAAATGTAATATGTACATACGAGTATAAATAGACTATACCAAGATAAATTTCACCTATGAACATAAGTCGGTTCGATCACTCCTTCGATCGCTCGGCTATAGGACTTGGTTTCAACAAAAACAGCTCTATCAAGCAAAAAGATTTTATGTACTATTAAAGCAGTTGAGATCCTTATATGAGACAAACTCTAGTGCAATTAATCTCAAATTTTATTGTATTATTGATATACTCCATGGAGTATTCTCACACAAGATTAGCAACATTTTATACGCCATGATGCATATACAAAAAGTTATGAAATTGTTACAAAAATAGGAGCCATCATGAGATTCAGAAACTATAAAACATATAACAGAAAATTCGATGATCAATTTCATAAAAAAAAAACAGATAATGTTTTTAATGTAACAAATATTGTAAAATTTAATAAACCAAATATTATAAATAAACAATTTTTTTTTATGAAACTAATACATTTTATAATCATATCATACTTTCAAGTGATGGAAGTTTACAATTATTTACCGATGAAACCATCAAAAGAAGTTAAAAGTGAAGAATTCAGTCTCCATGACTCGACATACGCTTTCTTTGAAATTAATTACCATTGCAAAAAGAAAATGCAAATCTCGGCTCACACGGGTCTAGCCTGTTGTGACCGCAGACAAGATAAGCCGGCGCCCGACTTTATATTTAATTTAAAAACTTTGATGCCTGTTTAATATTACGTTTTCATCAGATTGCAAAAAACTTCCTCTGCTAATGGCCTCTACTTGACAACGAAGTCGACGAAAACACACAGGTCATTTGCTATGCCAAATCAGAAAATATTCGAAAACCAAATTCGTAATAAAAAACAAGACTTAAGCCGCATACATAATGAATCAATCTTAATAAAACACTTTGGGCGAATAATTTGGCTCTGTTTGAAAAAATATATTTTGACAGGCGATTAAATGGTTGAACGAAAAGAGCTTTGCGCAACTTTCATCACGTTATATCAAAGGATTTCACATTAACTTTTTTATGAATAATTTCTATAGTATGCAGATTTACCATAATCAGGATGAGTGTATATTATTATTAAGCTTGTCACCGATGAGAGAAAAAAGAAATAGATGTCAATACTTTTTTAACTTGGCAATTTCGCATTTTATTGTCAACACAAACTTCTTTAATCTTTTATTATTTTATCAAATCAGCTCTAAAAATGAATCTATATTGCATTCCCTGGGAGTGAAAATGTTCAATCTATAAATGAAATATTTGGATCTCCACAATGTTGTACCGTCTATTTTGCACGAGAATTGGTTTCCTTTATCGATAGGCTACACTATTACTATTTCGAAATTCGACGCATTAATAGAGGAAACAAGCATACGTTATATATTTTCTTAATTCACAGCTTGTTCATTACAAATGCATGAACAAATTCTTATCTGTATTAATTTCATAATGAATCCTTTTGTGAATAATTTTAATAAATGCAATAAATATTTACAATGCGTCTTCAAGAATAATTATTCTTCTAATTAAGTGCTAAATATAGTTGACACGTATTACAATCAGCATATAATATGCATTATTACTTGATATCCCATCTTGCAAGTGGTTCGACTAAATATGTTAAAAGCTTATTCTCAAGAGTATGTACATGTCTCAATAAACGCTGTCATACAGGGCGAGTCTTTCTGTTATGTGGGGCCGAGCTTTATAATATTTGTTGTTGAGATAAGAAAACTCTTGAGAACTTTCAAAGCCCAATTCAGAGCGAGCTTTCAGTTTATCATTAGGAAAGTTTAGTGATATAAAATGAATAAAAAAAATCTACGCAGAGATGGTATCTATGTTGTAGGAAGTCTCGTTAAAATTATGACTACGTTAGCATGCGAGCTAATTCTGTTATTAAAAGAAATATGGTCATACAAGCACAATAAAGTGGAAAAAAAACTTTTTTTCGATTACTGGATATGTACTTAAGGAGACCACTTTTTGTATCCGAAGTTTGCGATTAAAATAGAAACGCCATTAGAAAAATAATACAATCGTTTTTTTCTTCTCTTATATTAAAGTAATTTCATAATTAACAAATCTGTTACAAACAGCAGTGATATAATTCATAAAAGAGCTTTTTTAAAATCATGTGATTAACATCTTGTTGTCTAATGTAGTTGAAGTCAGATAGACGAAATCTTAGTCGATAACAAACGTATGAGAGCTTATGAATTTGAATAAGTTTTTAATTTAAAATCTGTAAATTTATTTCTACCATCGGTGAGACTAATAATGATATACGTGTATTTTTTATATTTCTTCAGCTGTATATCTTAAAAACTTTTTCAAAATAGTATAATATTATAGTTAATATAATCCCAAATGTATTAGAAAATATAATAACGAATCTAATGGATAGGTGGGCTAAATAATTGACTAACCAGATTTAATTTTTAGAATATGATCTGTCTAGCTTTCAAAAATACGGTCAAACTAAAAAGAATGAAGACATAATATTATTGGTATAGCGGATATAAAGATATTATATAAATACCGAATAGGAAGATAAATCTAATTCCATTTTTACTATTGTTATTCTGTTTGTGTACGGTAAATTTCATATAAATAAGCTTACTGTATTGAAAGTAGATTTAGAATACTGACAAACGAGCTTTGAAAGCCGATTTTGAAACTGGAATCTAGCTTACTAGCTTTTATCAGCTAAAAAGAATCGGTTGCCTGAATATCAGATGGAAATTGCATTGGCTCGAATGCATGCAATCCGGCTTAAGCTTAAGAGCAAAGTAAAAGATCACCTTACATGGATAAACGGATAACTTACTGGAAGCGAGCCGATATATTTAAACACTCCTTATGTATACATCAGGCTTTATCATTTCTACTATTATCCGATGTCATTTTTCGAGTGTAATAAACAATCTAATATAAAATACTTTATACATAGTCAGTAATGACAGTATTAAGCTATAGATAAATACGTATTTAGAAGTCTGGAAGACTCGAGCAAAGATACATGTAATATTGATAAGCCTTACGAGAGTATTTATTTAGTGTATAATCACAATAAATTAAATGCTCAATTTTATCTCATTAACAGGTATATTATATACGCAAGTCAATAAAGTCTTTACTTAGTCGTTATTAACAGATATTGGTATAAGATTACTAATGATCAACTGTAATACATTATAATATGTTATTTATTTTATGCAATTATATACTTATATTACATTGAATTGAAGAACCAGAAATCACACAATCATTGAAAGATTGTCATAGAGATACTCGCTATCAATTAATACTAAAATAACTGGAATTCTTATAACATTTCACTGTATGTCAATGATTTAAAGTTTAATCCACGTATATTAGATATTTTTGTCGATACGTCAACATAAACCCTTAATATACTGGAAGACGAGACTCCCGCACATCAAAATCAATCTACATCAAACACCATTAGTCAATAGTTTTGCACAATAACCAATTCGTCGATTATTGAAATCAGTATGGTAGGACCATATTATTGGCAAAAGCTAATAACATCTAATTGGCGTTATGAAGTTATCGATTGGTAATGAAAAATAGTGATAACCATAAAACGCAACATTGTTGCAACAAAATATAAGAATTGTTAATTGTTTGACGAGTACTTTTCATTTATTATTTTTAATCTCACATAATCAAGTAATAATATTAAGCAGACTGTAAAAAGAGTGAATTTGAGAAATGCCTGAGAGGTTTTAGTTGGACTGATCGAGAATTACTCCATTCTTGTTAATTTGTCTATTTCTATAAGTGCCAGGTTACTTACCTCGGAAATCGAGCACACCACCTGTGTTTTTATTCAAAAGTGTACAAATTAACTTGCCAATACGGAAAGCAATGGCCGTGTTTAACGAAAATGCCTCAGTTATTGGTATATTCATTTGAGTGAGTGTTAGTATAGATGTATGTTATTTTATAAATTTCTAGAATAGGATCTGTCTCGACGGGCCTTCTTTTTTTTTTAGTTTCAAATTTTCTCTTTATAATTGTAGAGTTATAGAATAATAAAAAACATAAAATTATTATCCAGTATTCAAAAGGAATCAATGTGCACAACTCGAAAGATCGTACACACTTCGTATATGTCAATTTGTATGATAATTTCGCAAAGGGCAAAAGCCTTCGGTCAATAATTATTCGGTAGCATTTCTGAATCGACAACACTGATGCTTCGGCTCATATAAAAGCTATCTCAAAAATAATTTGTTTTTTTCGCGAACGACTCGATAAAATTGCCATTTTAAAAGGACACAAAGTCGCCGTACATATTTCAAGCCGTTAGAACTCCAACATGAAATGTATAATTTAGTAACGATATCAGCGGAGCGACGTTATTGTAATGTCATATTGATAACGTAAATCGATAATAACCGCTGAAAGTTGAAGAACTTCTGGAATATTTTTCTTTCAATACAAAAGCATCAAATAAAAATTCTTTAAAATTGTATTAAATTGTTACATATTTTCCAACAAAAAAGTAGCCGTGTATTTTTTTCAGTTTCCAAAATTCTAATATTTTCAATGATACAAAGTACTTTAATAGTTTTTTTTGTATTAATATATACAACTAAATGCGGATTGCTTTATATTATATGTATGTATATGAGAAAGGAATTACGTGTTAATTATTTTGTTGATACTTGTTTAAATTGTAACAACACTATTTAAATTATTGATAACGGTGTATTAACCGAAATAGCTATCCAGAAAATTAATACCATATTACAATATTAAACCAATACCATTATTATCTCTCATAACTATGTTCACATTCAAACATCGTAATAGATCATTTATTATACATACATATAACAATAATTACATGTAACATCGGCATTAAAGTAACTTGATATTTTTATTTATGGTTATTACGTTTAAATGTATCGTAAAAAATAAGGAAGCTTTTATCTAGAAAAACAATAATTTCTTATTTTTATTTTTGGACGTACGATAAAATGAAATACTAAATATAATATTTTATAATGAAACTAGGCATTTATTATTAAATTTTCATATTAAACGAAAGAAATAATTTAACAGTCTAAAAATATCTTAATAAGAGGCAAGCGTGATACATCATATTTTACTCTTAACTTATGTTCGATATCAACTTATTACTATCGAATTAATTTCGGACCGGAAATAATCATACTAAAATATATTTACAAGCAACATTATATTCATACACTATATTATTATAGCGATATAGATTTTTCTCCATACTTTGTGCGTAAAAAATAACTGTGACGAGTGGAATATTCGCATTGATAAAATAATATAAACGATAAGACCCAAAAATAAATACTTCAATATCATATTGACACAGTCGATTTGAGGAATCAAAACACATATATTAACGTCTAATGAAAGAGAGATAATTATTATACTGTCGGTTGTCTAATGCTATAAGTAAAAGGACTGGATGATGTGTTTGTATAATCCATGGCCCAGCGTGCGTTGTAGTAATTTGACAACGGTGACAAAATCCGGTATTAATAATTCATGTATTTGTTTCACGAGACGTTCAAAAAGGATGCATTAATTGAATTAATAGAAATCATGATAGATAAATAATACAAATAAGCTATACTTTTACTGAACGTGATGGTAGAAGTTGGAAAAGTAGAAACAAATTGTTGTTTGAAAGAAGAATTACCGTCAATCAAAACATTCTATTACTCATATTCTAAAGATTGGTGTATTTTGATTTCCTTTTCCATAATTTACCGTCAATCAATACAAAAAATGGATTTAACGTTTCGAACTTAATGCATAACCCTTTTTGACAAATATACTCGAAGAGTGGACGAATATAGAAAGCCTAATGTACACCGTAAATTATAATATAATTATATATTACACGTTTGCTGAGTAGCCTTTATATCGATTGATTATGTATTATGTAATAATTTACGTATATCGGCAGTTGATGTCATTATTGACAGCTGACTGATAACGTGACAAAAGACTAGACATTAACACAACAGACCTCAAACGTAAACATTACTAACTCCACGAACGCGGTGTAGTGTTTCGGTAGTGAATGCCAATCAAAATATTCATACATGGACATGGTTTGTTTGTTCAGCGAGCACGTTATCATCATACCTTTCTTGTTTTGCATACGGAATTCTGACAGTAAACATATTCAACTATTTCAATAGTATGCAAACAAATTAAGTCATACTAAATATTTAAACATCTAGACTTTTATACAACACTATTATTACATATAAAATTATAATTTTACACTGTAATTACATTTGTTATTTGAAAAAACCGGCTATATAAATACTACTTGAATATTAGTATGTAGTAGCAGAGTAGATACTATCGACTGAATTAAATTTAAATTGAAACTTATGCACTTATTAGCTACTTTATATGAATTGAAAAAAAAGCTTTATTGATCAGCGTTGCCTGAGATCGATTCAACTTATTCTTTATTCAAATTTATTTTATTCATGGCAGTATGTTTTAAAAATTAATTTCAATTAATGGCTCCATACAATCTATTAAGTCTTCTGTTGATCATGTTATAAGTTGAACGTCAAACAGTTAAACGAGAAATGGCAAACAGAATGACATGTGAAATTTTGACATTGCTATTGTTCAACGTGTAGGAGAAGTTCCTGTGACAGACAGACATGTGCATTTTCTATTTCACAATAATACAAGACTGATCTCAATTATATAAGACTTTCAAAATAAATAACGATACCAGCCGACATTGAATATACTTGATATAGAAATATACGGTTATTGCACTATTGTGTTGCAAGTTGCAAATCATAATTACTGTACAATAAATAACCATATAAGAAAATTATAAATCGAGGATTCCTATGACAAATAGCTCTAAATTTCAACCCCATTCTAATTTACGGCACTTTGTTAGTTAAGTGGGGTTTAAGTGAGCTTTAAAACGAGCTTCAAAGCGAACATAAAATATAGTCACATGGCTTTATTAAGTTAGTATATATTAATTAAATTAAAATCTCCCTAAGTGCTGTTGTGACGTCGTAAAAATGTACAGGCTGAAATTTAATGGGCTAAGCTGGCCGGAGAGAATACCTTACCAGGCTTATTCGAATGGTAAATAATGCTGTGGCAAAAGGAATTGCTATGCCAGGTAATTGGGGATACTGGAAACAAGGGTTGTTGCAACAAGGCGGGACATGCAGACGTATACAACAGTTGGGGTACCAACTATTTGTACAAATATGTTCATTAAAACATATCGCTGTACTCATTAAAATACAGCCAGCCCTTGGGTTAAAACCGATTCGACTTACTTACTCACAACTGTGTCTTATCGGCGATATACATAAATGTCAATACATTTTATTGGAATTTATTTCAATGCCAGTAAAAATGCAGTCATACCTCGAATCACATCGAGCCTTCCATTTACAACCGTTGGCCTATCCACAATGTAAAATATAATACATTTCAAAGAAGTATACATATTGCTATACTGATTTAACTGTTGATACTATAGTTGTAACTGTCTCGACTTACGACCAGTAGCACTTACAATAATTGTATGGAAAGATATTCTTTGCTATCGTAATAGAAATGAATAAATTGAGGCTTTTTTATTTTTTAAACTTGCAGTGAGTCGGACACATTGCGTTTAATGTATTGATATATATTCATTAAATCGTATCTAACACATGTCCGTGCAAGGTTTTTTCTATGAAATTCGAATTAAGATCATTTTTTCAAGCAAAGTGGTGAAAAATAATTTCGTATGTAGAGTGTACTTGTTTCATTTCGCTGCTATAATTAGTAATATTTTTTATACAATGTAATTTTGCTGGTATACGTCACATTATATTTCTCTATCGGTGTCTACTTGCAGATCATATATTGATACATATGTATCCAGTTTGAATATACTTACATACAAGGAAAACCATACAGAAGTTCACAACTTCTGAGCCATTCCAAAACACTTTTCAATCCCGACCTTTAAATAATATTTAAATTTTTAAGCAATATTCTATCCCATAAATGCCAATTCAATACTGTCTAGCTTAGTTTACATTTATAAAACAAGTATACAAATCGGTTATCTCGTATCATACCACGTGTATACGATCTCTGGAGTGAAAAGTGCTTCGAATGTTTGCGAACATGGGTCGAAT
>JAGVSQ010006097.1:0-12465 GCA_022683975.1 Rhyacophila evoluta
TGAGATCACTGTTAGCGACCCAGGTTTCGCCTTTCAGCATCTTCAGACTACATTATATATGGGCAGTGAGCGAACATATAACATACTAGTATAGTGTTCTCCAACAGTGATCTCACATATGGAAGTTTACCAGTTTTAAATAATTTAGAATTTGATATAATTACATTGGTAACAGTAAAGTTATATGCTTATGACTTGCATAGATTATTTTACCTGCCAATTATTTTTGCTGACTCAGCGTTGGCATCATCAAAGGTGAAGTTCTTAGTTGCATAGTCTCTTCCAATCAAATTGATGACAACATTAGAGTATTTGACGGCTTTCTCGACACTTTCTTGATCGCGAATATCAAATGGTTGGAACAGCACCTGGCCGAGATCTCCCACAACTTTTAGCCTCATACAATCGTAATGATCTCCACGAAATGGTAATATCAACTAAAATCAACAATATAACACTAATTATAACTTTATTTAATCACTTAACTTAATCAAAATTTGTGATTTTAAAAATTAGTGCGTGTTCGTAAAAAAAATCTTTTCATAATTTACTATACCTAAAAAAATTACATACATGATAAACAGGATGTCGCAATATCTAATTATAATAGTAAAATAGTGAGTACAAAATAAGATACAAACCACCTGTCATTAAGAGAATTTTTTTTAATTTAAAATTAATGTTAGAAAATCAGAAAAATTAAATTCCAACATCCTGGAAATTTTTCACTCAGAAAGGATAAAAAAAAGTGACTGTCGATGACAGAAATTCTTCAAGACACCATGTGGTGGTAGTATGCTCCACATAGGGAGAGGATATTGATTATATATTGACCTTACCAATGATGGTTAAAGTCAATTGAACTTAATTTTGAAAAATGAATCTTTAAGCATTTAGATCAATTCACGATTTAAACATGTAATACTAAATTCAATAATTCAGTAGTGTATGCATTTATCCACACTGATGTGAAAACATGTGTCGTGTTATGAAACAGAGATGCAATTGCATCAGACAGCATCATATAACGGGCGGCAAAAGTAGCAAAATCAATACAAATGTTCCAAACTCATAAATTATACGAGAATGCAAAATATCATTTTGCGGCGGCGAAATTATCTGAGGCTTGATATTTTTGAATTCTGCGACCCACTACGTCAGAAAGTAGAAATTCTGGACAGAATGGAATGTACGACAGAATGTGAAAAAAACCTAGCAGAATTTTTGAAGAAAAGTGAAAAATATTTTTGGCGTGCAAGGGAGACGGCATTTTAAGGACTGAGAAATCTACACACATGCGGTGATTAGAAACTGTTTCATTGTCATTTCATAATTTTTAGTCTTTGTTTTCTTCGTGGCAGGCGCAAAAAAACGCGCGAAACCTACAGCTGTCAAAAATTTTAATAGATCTTCCAGCGCGCGCACAGCCATTTCGAATATCAAAGTTTTCTAGTTGCCAACAACATAACAAGTGTTGCTGCCAACGTAAGAGTGAAAATTGACGATATCTTTATGACTAACTTAATTGAGGACACCAGGCTTAAAAATAACTATTATTGGTAATCGCTTTAGGTGAAGATCTCTACATAATAATGCTGAAAAATAACAAAAACAAATAACCTGCGTGCCGGTTCTTCCAAGTTTTGTACAGACATATCTTCCGACAAATCCTGTGCAGCCGAAAACAGTGGCCACTATTCCATTGAAACTGCTGCGACCACCAGTTCCCCTCTTCCAGGAGGCGATGTTCACTTTAGGTTCATCGGTGCTGTAGCGAGACGCCTGGACATAAATTAGACTGGCGCTGCCGATGCTACTTTCTAAAATAATCGCCAAACATTCATATCTTATTTACAATTGCGTAAAGCGAACATATTATCAGCACAAAAAATCACTGTTATGTTTTAGTGAAAATATTATTTTGACAGCTGACGACCGTAGGGCAGTCATTACATAACCTATTTTTGATGTTCACTGATACTTTAAAATACTTGTTTCAGTATCAAATTGTAAAAGATAAAAGAATCCTTTTTTTTAAAACTATATTGTTAACTAACTATGTTTTATTACATACTTGCCGATCGGACAGCACCAGATATCGCGATAGCCGCCATCTTTGTTTCCTAAAAATCAAAGCGATATTACCATATTTAAAAATATACCTGTCAACTCTGAATTATAATTTACATGATAATAAATTTATATATTATAATGCCGATACGAATTGTTGGGATGGGCAAAACAACATTTTTGATGATGAAGATTTCTTCAATAAATTTAAAATATAAATATGCTAACATTTGCTTAACATTGAAATATTTGATGACAAAAATGTTTCAATTGTATAATACTTATGCAAGCATATTTGACTCTATTAGAAAAAAAGTAGGAGCGACATTTTATTTGGCATCAAATTTGATAATTATGAGAAAAAACTTTTTCATATTCCATAACAGTTTTGAAATACATATTTGATGATAATCTAAAAAAATCATTGAATATTATTTCAGGAAACGATAATTATTTATGGTATTATTATCATGGAGACATCTATTTTTCTGAGGTGGCAATTTATTTCACGCGGCTATTTCTTTCCGGTTTCTATCGTAACCCCCAAAACACCAAGTATGTACAGTAAATGATAATCTGCGTAAAATTCTATGATCAATCCCTATAATTCCTATTGTTTTAGTTTAAAAAACGATTCATCTAGTGATATTTAATTCCCGTTCATGATTTTGTGTATTTGTTACCTCTTTAATGACATACTGTCATGCGACACTTGACTACTGTCAGATTGCCTGGTATACTTTTCTGAGTTTTCATATCTATTCTTATTTACGTGTGTATACTTTCGTTTTAGGATGTTGATGCCAAAACAGAGCAGAGTCACCATCTATGAGTACCTTTTCAAGGAAGGCGTCATGGTCGCCAAAAAGGATTTCCATGCCCCCAAGCACCCAGAACTTGAACAGATCCCCAACCTGCACGTCATTAAAGCTATGCAATCCTTAAAATCAAGAGGATATGTCAAGGAGCAGTTTGCGTGGAGACATTTTTATTGGTAAGTAGCGTAACAATGTCATAGTGGAAAAGTCTGGATCAAACTGCAACAAGTGATTGTTTTATCTTTCTGTGCCAAGAAATAATATAATAACATAAAAATGTTAACGTGATATCAAAAAGTAATGTAAATCGTTCACAATAAACTAGAACCGAAAGTGAATCTTTGAATCTCAGCTAATTTGGAGATCTTTCTAAACAACCTATGGAACATGGAAACATCTATCATGATGCATCAAGTTAAAAAAGTGTATGTGAAATGAAATCTTGTGTCATTATATATTATTGTTTTTAAATAATGATAGTTCATTGCCTAGCAAAATTTTGAATGCAAATCTTCAAGTGAAAATAGTATTATGACTCCTGATGGGGAATGCCGCAATACTGTTGGCTTTTTTTTTAAATGTATTAAGACAACTATAATTAGAAGTGTTGAGTTTACCAAGTGTTTTCATTCAACAATTATGTTTTTATCAATAAATGAAATTAGTTCTTAATGAAAACATCTCAATTATCATACTACTTAATCAAAAAAAATTAAGAATCGGTGTGTGCAGATTGAATAACATCACCATCATGGCCGACTGAATGTTTGTTACCAAGAATTTGTTGAAATCCATAGAAAATCGACTTCATTCAATGTGTAATCAGTTGTAGGACGCGAACACCTCACGCTCACGAAGATAACCAGTCAAATCTTTTCGGTACCAATAATTTATATGCTGTCCTGTCGAGCTAAAAATAGAAGTGGTTTGTCAATTATGTAATAATAACAGCTTAAAATATTTGTTATGTTAATTAACCATTTATTAAATTGCATTAGTTTTTATGAATCTGTTTGTTGATTACAGGTATTTGACCAACGAAGGTATTGAATACCTGAGAGCGTACCTGCACCTTCCGACTGAGATCGTTCCCGCGACCCTGAAGAGGATCGCACGGCCAGAGATGAACCGCATGCGAACCCAAGGCAGCGGCAGGCCAGAGGGAGGACGTGGAGGTGGTGAGGACAGAACTGCATACAGGAGGGCACCCGCCCCACAATCCTCTTCAGACAAGAAGGCTGATGTTGGTGCCGGCACTGGCGATCTTGAATTCGTGAGTATATTTGACTAAGTCAAATACGAAAAACACATAACTTTCGATATTGCTTCTTCAATAACGTAAAGATTTTTTCATGTTAAAATGCCATGTAGCTATTTTGTTCTTGTTATTCTTGCTGTCGAAAACATAATTGAAAAGTTCCATTGTTTTACAGAACGTAAATACGCATAAAAATATTTTTTTTATACAAGCGATTTCATTGAATACATTCACTGCCGGTGCTGCTATATGGTAGCGAATCATGGCACCTGACAAAGACTCAGAGAAACCATACACTTTTGAGAATGGATACCTGCTTTGAATACTGGGGGTGAGGTGGAATAATTTCATTAAGAACACAGAGATAACGGAGCGGACTGAGCACCCCTCTGTCACCTTTTAAGAAATGCAGCAGTGCATGTACTACGGATGCTTCCAGAAAGCCTGATTCCGGCATCCTGGAAGACCAGCGAGTACAATCCATAAGATGTACATGATCTGGGAGGATGCAAGATAGTTAGCATGTAACAGATTCCTGGAGCGTATGGGCTGCCAATACATTCCGTATAGGGAGCGGATATGGCAGAATATTTTGTAGTTAATTAATACTTAATAATTTTTTTTTTTCTCTTACAGCGAGGTGGCTTCGGCAGAGGACGGGCTGCACCTTAAGAAATATTATTTTAACTGTATTTTTAACTGCTCCATCAATAAAAAAAATTTAAAACCGTAACTGTTATAATTATTTTCTATGCGAACATAGGAACAGCTTAACATTTCAGGTGCACATTGCCTCATTTTAAACAAAACTGCACACACTATAATACTACCAGAACATGTTATTAAAAAACAGTTTGATAAGATGTGTGCAAGGTAAAAAGAATTAAATTGATAACAAATTTTAAAGAAGTATGGAAAGAATGAATGACAAACAAAACTAAAAATTCTTGTCTGTTGTGGCTTTCAAGAGGATTATTTTTTCTATTATGGGTGACATTCCAGTATGGATATTAACATTGTGAAGATGTTATATTTGGATTTCCACATTTTAAGAACATGCATTGACAGTTTTATATCGCGAGAATTAGTCCGAAATTTATTTTTCAATCCAAACCAAATACCAAGAACTAAATAATCAGTATCAATCGTTCCAATCTATCATCTTCAGATTGTGACCCTGATTAAGTTTTGTCGTTCCACACAAAAACATGTGCAATCCCATTCAGTTCCTATACCTATCCCACTCGCACATAAGTCTACATCTACTAGTGATATGACGCCAACCTAATAACGTGCTTCCTCTTCTGGCTGGTCGGCCAGTACACATTTTTACTTAGTTTTCGCATTGTGAATTATTTTTATGCAAAATAAAAAAAATACAACTTGCAGCTTAACATCTTGACTTTGCGGTCTACGTGCAGTGTAGTGTAGAAATAATGTAATGCAACCAATGATGAAATGGTGAAAATGCACCTGTTATGTTAGAACAAGTAAAAACATTTTTTTATTCTTGGGAGACAATTAAATCTGTTGTGAGAATAGTGAACGAATCTGATCATTGTTTAAACTGTAAAGAGACACACTCCTTTTGAAAGACTTCTTTGAAAAAAAAATACCTTTGAATCTCTTTATTATTACATCTTACGAAAATTATTTATTTCTGGCTAGTCGCATTTTTTTGGAAGTACGCTTAAAGTATAAATTCAGGGTTCTGCTGTAGTTGAGTTTTGAATATGAGTGGCCTTAACTCTAGTAACATTTGTTGTTTATATTAACATTAGCAATAATCAAAACTTCAGTTTTGTGAAAACTTATATTTAAATGTATTGTACCAGTGCATTCTTAAAAATATAATACATTTTCATTAATATTGACATAAGAAAATTACATTCAGTGAATCATCAATTTTTTTCTACTGATGGTTGATGTTGACTGGGAATCAATCCTCGAAGGCTCAGATCGTACACCACTTCTTCAATCTTCTTCACATCGTATTTTAAAACGTCAAATCTCTTCCTAAGATGATCATTCTTGAAATTGAGCAACCTGTAATAAAAGATGTTCATTGAAAATTATGATACTGCATGTACATTTTCAGTGATTCATAGGAATGAAATAAAACACAAAGGAAGTAAAAATATAAATTCGGCATAAATCATCAACCCTTGTTAATGAGTTGCCATTTCCTTATCATAATAGTTACCTGACAATTTAAAAACATTCTCAGATAGTTATTTTGGTTGTGAGACCAATTGCTTTAGTCTTAACAAAGCCAGTGATGTTGAAAACACGACAAGCCAATTACCCATATAATTTTGTGGTTGTTGGGGAGTCTACTGCATAAAGACTTCTAAGCATGAGTGCAAAAATACATCACACTTATAACATACCTGAATCCGGCATTCAACTCCAAAACAAAATTCGATATCTGCAATGGCTTAGAATAATTTCCTCGTGTTACAGAATTCACAGCAAGTCGAGCCTGTAATATAAAATTAATTATATTATAAATTAATAAAATAAATGTAATATAATAGTCTTAGTTGGGTTATGTCCTTTTTTATTTCCACAGTCAATATATATTTGTTCTTTAAATTCATTCTATGAGTCTATTTGCACCACCCACGTTAAGATTTCTTCACATTGCGGAGATCCATATACTCTTTCTCTTTCTTTCTTTTCTGGGTGTGTATCTCTACACTGTTTAGACCGATTTGCTCCACTTTCAGAGCGGGCACAGTTTAAAAATGTAAATAAAACGGCTTTTTCAGACATTCATTTCACAGGAATTTACAGGAAAACTCACTACATTAGTAAAAATTACAGTATACAGATGAAAAGTTTAGTAAATACCAATTCCGATGAGAGATCGAACAAGCCCATTAGAAATTCTTCAATATCAAGATGAAAACCCAACTCTTCTTTGGATTTCACTGAAATAAATATATTATTAATTAAATTAAAATAATTAATTGACTATAAATAGACTATTAATTGACTATAAATAGAATATAAATGACTAAAAATAAGGAATCTGAGGACTGAAATGTGGTTAATCTTTGTCATAACAGCAAATAAAACAATTGAGTATAGATTGGTTATATTATTTTATGATTCTACTAACACTCTTCAATGGCAATTCATCTATAGTTTACTTGTTTAAGCAAGCGTCATTACTCATTAATCGATAAAATATCTTAACTGACACAATAACACAATGCCACATTGTCTAAAATGTATTATACAAATAACGATCTTACTCACCTCCTAATATTTCAGCAGTTGTCTCTCTTGATATTAATATACCAACTTCTAGCCAGACTATGAGAGCTGCTGAAAAACAGAGACGTTGAGTCACATGCCTCCAGTGATCTCGGTACCTTTAACAAGTCAAGCAAAATTATTTAGTAAAGAAAAGTTTTCAGAACAGTCAAATAAATAAGAGAATAATTAATTACTAAGCTAGGTTAATTTATATAGTGAATTTCTTGAAAATATAATAGAATGGACCAAAAGTATACAGGTGACTACTTTCATAAACAAACATTTATTGTATATTTTTCATCATTCAACTATCTAAAGATCAGATGAACATCAGATATTTTATAATAGATAGAAGAATGTCACTTACCACACATTTTAGTTTCAATGATAAATCAGTGCTATATCTGTTAATTATATTTAGAAAATTTGACTGATTAATTTAAAATGTCCCAACTGACGAAACAGATTTTGTGTTGTAGATATAAAATATGTGGAAATGTATGCAGCACCGATTCATTATTTCAATATAACTGCTTTCCACAAAGGATTAATAGTAAACATAATCTAAGGTAGCACATGCAGATAACTGGATCGTGTCTAAACTGTTCAATTTTCCAGTTCTTAAATGGCTACAGAGGTTCTGTTTCGAAGCTATCAGCTCCGCATCTCTTATTTTTTTATGTGACTAATCACATCTTTAATGTCAATTGAAACGTAAAAAAATTTGAAGTCAGTTTAATAATTAGCCTCAATTCCAATGAGGGGCAATGTTTATGGTTTTAAAAAAAATCAGTAACTGATGGCGAATGAGATTTTTTTGTAACCAATATGTATTTTAAGTAGAAAACTGTAGCTTTTTCAGAAATATACATAGTTATATTTATATAATAGGAATATGAAAAAATATTGTAACCATACCTGTAATAATCTTCAAGTGGAAAAGCTTCACTTAATTGTCCATATCCTTTTCTCACATCCTCAAATACCTCACGAGCCTTATAGCAGGCATCTATTACTACAAAAATAACAATTCCATTCAAAATTTAGTTATTTTATATTTCCATAACACCTTCGATACGTCAACCTCCAGTCTCAACTGATTTAGATTTACAAGTATGTGTAACGAATTCGCTCAATTGTGATAATAATATTTTATTAATAAAGTAAATGGAAAAAATGATGTTTTGTCAACAGCAGGGGAAAAATATATTGAATGTAATAAAAATATTTGAGATTCAACAAAACAAAAAATCTTTGATATTAAAATAATCTCAAAACCTGTGTGAAGACTTTGCAAAACTGATATGTTCACAATTCACATAAATCACAAATGCGACAATGGTAAGTACATTTTATCTTTGACAACAATGTTTGAGTTTTAGTTTTACTGTTAGTGTGCATACAGACTGAAATAAGCATTAAGTTGACTTTAGGAAGCTTTAACACAATGAAACAATTGTACTACCGCAGTTGACAGCAAATAAATCCATTACACTGTTAGTTGGCCATTTCTACAAAGTATCCGCCAATGTCTGATATCAGTTTTAATTTATAATTTTTTTGCAATTTTACTTAGCTAGTTAAGTTGAATGTTTTGGTTATCTATGGACTGACGCTATGTCCTGACTGAGGTTCATGATGTTAAGTCGACTATTAATTAAAGTTGACAATATTGTATTTTGACAAATGCGTAGGTCAGTATCTGTTGGTGTACTTATGAGTGATATGTGTGATCATATTATATAAGATAAAACATTTATTCCGATATGATGGAGATAAAAAAATGAAATTTTCGCAAACACAGCCGGCCACACATTTTTTTGACAAACTTTAGCAGTCTGCATAGTATTAGAAATATTATTTTGTTTATTTTGGTAATGCCTAGTTAGTTATCTTAGCCTCCCTTGCAATTATAGATTGCAATTTGGAAGACAGAAAATGAGGATTTAAGCACATATAAAATAAACTTACTGCCTGATTCGTCATGGTGTATCGATTGTAAAATTGTGGAGATTTTCCGCGATGCAGTGTCAATATCAGCGACAATCTTCTTAATCGCCTACAAAAAATATTCGATACTTAGTCAAATGCAACGATACCTGACATAAACAATCATGTTGTTTATTTTCAAAAATCTAACAGTTTATTAACTATATGGATAACCAATTTGTTTACATCTCTAACAGCCTGTTCTTTATTGAGATGCTCTTGAAATTCAGTGAATATTTCAGTGAAGTTGGGCATGATTTCCTTTAATGTATAAACTGAATGTGAAATAAGACGTCCTAATCTGACAGCTACAATACCGGCTTATCCTCTTTAGAACTTCATTGACGCTTAAAAGCTTATAATAGGTTAGTGTTTATACTAGAAACAGAGACAAAGTTGAGTAGCAGTTTTAAATGATTGTTCGTTTATAATTTATAAAAGTATTTGCGCGATAAATGAATTGAAATACTTTTCATTTAAAAATAAAATGCATTCAATATTTTGGAAGTTTATTTTTAAAGATTTTAACGTTTTTGACTTATTTAAAAAATCGTATTACTGTTGAATCGAGTAAGTATACAGATGCGGTATACTTGATGTTTTGAAAATATAAATCTAATAATGTCTATGCTACACACTAGCTACGGCTCTGATTCGATGACAGCCGTGCGTGTTGCGGCGTTTTCTATTATTGGGGTTTGTGATTGCAATGAAGATATTGTATAATAATTAATCAACATTACACTGTAGAATAATTATTAATCCAGGTAATTTCATCTATAATTCACAGTGGAGTAATTCGTAGTATTGAGCGGAAATTTTAATTTCAAACGTTTGAACATCACATTCACTAATTATATTCAAACAATAGTCAAATAGACTGACCACTTATTTATTATTTTAGATTAATCATGGATTTTCAAAACCGCCCTGGCGGCAAAACCGGGGGAGGTGGTGTGGCTTCATGGTCTGAAAGTAACAGAGACCGGAGAGAAAGGCTAAGACTGTTAGCTTTGGAAACGATAGACCTCAACAAGGATCCCTATTTTATGAAAAATCATTTAGGTAACATTCCACTAAATATAATAACTCCAACGTATTACTCTTTTTAGAGAAAAAATGGACAAGACTACCTTGAAACAACATATTAAGTTGATTCAATATTTTTTAGGTGATAGCTCAATGAAATATTGGAAAATGTATTTGTTTTACTTTCAAATTTCAGTCCAAATTAACCTGATGTCATATTAATATGCGACTTATGAATAATATTAAAATCCAATCTTTTAAGTAATACATCAAAGTTAACATTTACATTACACTTATTAATTTAGTATAATATTCTGAATCTAATTACTCTGATGGAAGAAAATTGTAATATTTTGATATTCTGTTTTAGGATCTTATGAATGTAAACTTTGTTTAACACTCCACAACAATGAGGGTAGCTACCTCGCTCACACACAGGGGAAGAAGCATCAAGCGAATCTGGCGAGAAGAGTTGCCATGGAAGCGAAAGAGGCTCCCCAGCAATTAGCTCCTGAAAAACCAAGAGTGGAGCCAAAGAAGTTTGTTAAGATCGGCAGACCCGGTTACCGAGTGACCAAACAAAGAGATCCTGAGAATGGACAGCAAAGTCTCCTCTTCCAAGTTGATTATCCAGGTATATAAATTTGTCAATAATATATTATAAACGAAGTAATATGACATGCATATATTCGAATGGCCTAAAAAAATTATTGCACTTTTAGTAAATTTCAAATACCTCCACTATTAATTGTGTTACTATATTACTTATAAAATTTGATTTACTTTTTTTTAGAAATATCAGAGTCCATTCAGCCAAGACATCGCTTTATGTCAGCTTATGAACAAAAGGTGGAACCTCCAGATCGCAAATGGCAATACCTCTTATTTGCCGCCGAACCTTACGAGACCATTGCTTTCAAAGTACCCAGTCGAGAAGTAGAAAAGCATGACACCAAGTTTTGGACACACTGGAACAAAGACACCAAACAGTTCTTCCTGCAGTTTGCCTTCAAAATGGAGATGGTTAGACAGCAACAACTCCCGAAATTGCTGCCTCCTCCAGGAATGCGCCCCCCTATGCCTCCACCACCACTTTTGGGGATTCCTCCTCCTCCCCGGCCTCCCATGTTCAATCCTGTGCCTCCACCTCCTCCCCTCATGCCCGTTCCACCACCTCCCCCACATATGCAGTAATTTTATAAAGTTTGTAATATCAGTAATAATAAAATTATAAGTAAGCCATTTTTATTATTTTTTATATTATAAGTATTCAAAAGTTTAACACATTCAATGGATCATCTTCAATCCAAAACCATCCTAATAAAAAACTAGAACATTACATGTTAATAACTTAAAGATTACAATTTAAGATGTCAATTACATTTTTTTAATCATGTTTGCTCCAAAGTGGAGGATATGGATTTCTGGAATGTGAAGACATGTTTTGCTTCAATTGCTCAACCCAAGTCCTGTAATTTCAGATTTTTTTTTTAAATCCAAGAGATGTGAGAATCGAACCCAGATTGCAAAGCACGCACCACAACCTCTACGCTACCATGATACATTATGATGCGAAAACATTAATTACATGGAGACCAATTTATCAGTCTTTTATTTGCCAGTATGAATACTCTTTGATATTATATTGCTAACACACTAGTTAAATAAACACCAGTCATTTTAATCAAGGTTAGATTCTTATGGCTGTGTCAATTTAATAGGACACTAAACCATTATCTAATGCGGTGATTCCAAACTTTTATTAATATGGGAGCTTCTTTTGAAATTATTTAATGAGTTACTCATGCCTCCCAGTAGCCGGGAGGGTTCGGCTCACGCATCCACTGGATCTTTAACAATCTGAAAATGTAGAAGTTGGTACCCATTGGGTTGAGCAATTACCTAACAGATACTCGAGAGTATAATGTCAAGAGATGTTATCACATAGCGGAGATCTACTTTCAAAATGGGCACAGTATAGATTCCAAAGGAGATATGTTAAAACAAAAAAAACTCATGTATATCTTATACCTAATT
>JAGVSQ010006099.1:6195-16801 GCA_022683975.1 Rhyacophila evoluta
GTAAAAATATTTTTTGATATGCAAAATAAGGTACACATTTTAAAAATAATAAACATTTCGTCAGTTTATAATTGGTTTATTAAATATCCACGATAAAAGATAAAACATATTTTCAATTAATTAGAGAGCTTATACAATATATATTGTATTTCCATTATCCTATGATGGAGCAATCATATGGCTTTAAAGAAAGCTCAGTTACCTTCATTAATTTACTTGTATGTATTTATACTTCAAATCCTGAAAATTTTACGGTTGATTTATTGGACAAACTAGTCTTAAAGCGACGATTTATTAAGAAAATATTTTGTTGCATCCAATGATGTTTTCATATTCTAAGTGAGATTTAATTTAATATTTTTCTTAGATCTATAAATTTGTTAAAAATATAATTGCAGTCCTCAAATATTGATTGCTTTCTGTTTGATAAGATTTATATTTATTAATATTCTGGTTTCATAATTTTCTTTTTCAATATCAGTAGTAAGCTCAAAATAACATTTCTGTCAGTAAGAATTAACGTTTGACGTCAAAAATGACCACCAAAAAGTGAGAACAAAAGAAAAAGTCTTTCAATTGACAAAACAATGAAAATTATTTATAAAGGAAAGAATGTTGTATTGTGTAAAAACTTTTATTTGACCGCTTCAAAAGTGTCAAAATGAATAAGGATTTTAGTAATGAAAAACAATTCAATTCATACAAAAATACGACGTGGGTGAAATGGATATAGCGAATAACAATTATGTTTTGGACAATTTGTTACCAATCTACACGATATCTATTACCCGATCTCTTTGTTCATCGAAAAATACCGTAAATTTTCTTAATGATAAGAAATCTACCATTGTTGAAATCGCTATATAGTATCGCTACAACAATCACCAATAGATCTTATCGAGTATAGACTTATTGTATACAGCTAATTAAAAACATTGAATCTATTTTAATTGGAAAGCTTATATTATAATGTATAGGATATTTAATTCACGAAACGACAATCATGTTAAATCTTCTATATATTAGTATTAAACGTTCTTATTTCATTTATTTCATCAATCCTATTTCCTTTGTAGACATGGGACTACTATTTTTTAGATTTTAGAATTTTTGTCTATTGTTAATTGCTTTGCACTCTCGCAGGACATGCTAGCATCTCTAAGCTAGACTAAATATATTCTGTGTATCAAAAATCAAGCTAGTTATATGGTTTATTATTTAATTTGCACTACAGTAATTCATCGAACTCTTTTTTAAACGGTGTTTTTTACACTTTTTTCGAATAAAGCGGTGCTATTGTACATACTATTTATTTTAGTTTAAGTCCGGTAAAGTTGAAAACTTGATTACACAGGCTCAGGATATATTAAGTGATGAAAGTGATGTCGGAATAAATGTGCATAAACGGGTTCGTGTATTGTATGCTAGTGAATAATGTTTAATAAGATTTTTTTCAAGTATTTCATTTTTGTTTTTGTATACAATGTTTGCTCCCAACGTGAAGCATATGGATCTACACAGCGTGAAGATATCTACTCTGAAAGAGGAGTATATGGATTTCTGGAATATGAAGACGTCTTAACAGATAACTTTTCACGATAATTGTTTGTCAGACAATTACTTAACTCAATGGGCATAAAATGGGGTTAAGTAAAATTAAATTACAATACATTGTAATGATTTATTTTTATATCCAATAATTTTTGTTCACGTAAACCTATCCAACATTTTTATTTTTATTTTAGCATCCTTATTTAACATGTTTTGTTAACATGGTATTACGTAAAACGGATCTACCGTATTAACAGAGAGTTTTGTGAACTGGTATATTTTTTTCCACATAATTATAAGCTTAAAATAGTGTAATTTTTATTTATGTTTTCAAATAAATATGTAATACAGTTTTATAAATCAATATCTTGCCAAAAATCTTTTTTCCAGGAGCCAATTTACTATTTCAAGACGAATAAAAATTTGCCTTGTGCTAATTGTATGCAAAAGATGCAAATGATACCATCAATGACAAACAAATTTCGGCTATATTAAAATTATATAAGAAGAAAGACAAAGAAGGTAGGCTGTACCAAAAAAGCTTTTAAGTTTCCCTGGTCCCACAAAAGCTCCTGTTGAAGAGATGAAGTAAATATTTAAGTAAAGCTAAAAAAGTTTTCTAACTACATGAAATATTTAACGTCCAACGCCTGTTCACTGTCTCTGCTCTCTTGAAAGAAAATTTGTTTTTTCGTGCAGTCATTATTAAAATTAGGGATGCTTGTTTGTAGGTATTCAATTTTTTTACTAATGTTTTTATTAGAATAATGAAAACATTTTTGAAGCTTCATTTTATATTTATTTTATACTTGGATATTTACGTAACTTACAATTGACTAGTATACTTTATTATTAATAAAAAAAATATCACGATTTATTATTGATAAATTAGCAATAATAAAAAATCAAATCTATTCCACAAAAAAAATTGACAGGGTTCTGGATTGGTATGAACCTCCCTTATACAAATCCAAATCAGAGTATCTTTAGCCACTAAATATTAATTAGAATGTTAAGTATAAAAAATATTTAACACATAAAAGAAACAAAATAACTGTAAAACAATATTTTACAGGCTTTTGAACTTAGATTTTTACTTTTTTGAATATTTTGAATGGGCCTCAATGGGCCATTATTACATGTAATCAACAAAGAGATAATTTTCCTCTCCTTAGTATTAATTCAAGTCTGAACGGGTTAATTAAATTATCATATATTATTTTATTGTTGTATTTGTCTCTCCGATAGCTGAGAGGTTGGCGTGCGTGTCTTATATCCGGGTTATGCGGATTTGATTCCCACATCTGCTGAATTTCAAAAATATACAAAAATACAGGATGGGATTTCTATTGAGTTAAGAAATTATCTGACAACTAATACTGATGAAAAATAATCTGCCAAAACATGTATTCACATTGCAGGGATCAATTTACTCATCTTTCGAAGCATATATGGTAAAAAAATTGTATGGTCATTTAGTTAAACGTTGAATGGAAACGTAATAAAATATAATGATGAAAAAAATTAAACAAAAGAAATAAATGATATTATTAATTGTATTATATACACTGATTGGTGGTGTTACAATATCACCACCACTGAGCTTAGACTTTATGAATATTTGTGCTTGTAAGGCTGTGGTGCGAACTTTAGCATACGACGCTGCGATATATGCTTGGCAGATGCAATGGAGTGTCTCCACTAGAGGCAGACAGATGCATTTGTTTTTTCCAACCCTATAATCGTGCATAGATTAATCCAACTTGAATTTAGGCCATTGAACTTATTAACCGGTCACGGTGGTTTTTCCGCCAAGCACTATCAGCTTCCTCTTATAGAATGTCCTTCTTGCTTATATTGAGAAATGCAGGACGCCAATTACATCCTCTGGTAATGTCACCATATGTCGATTGTAAGCTGTAGCTTCTCAAGTTGGTTCAACCATTTATCAGACCAGTTGGTCATTGCGATTTGGTTTCTACAATGGATAATTTTGAAGCTTTTAAAAAAATGAAATTTTACGGTGAGCGAGAATATCTCTTCTCAACAAGTATAGATAATTAATTAAAATAGAAATTGCGCATATTTAGAGCACGTCAACTAAGATCTTGGAAATCTGCTTTTGGAACACTTCTGGCACTTATGAAGAGCGCCCAACGTTCGTCACGCCACGGTATATACAAGTGTGAAGACGTAGAGGGTGGTGGAAGGGAAAGCAAGTGTATTATAGATTTATCGAAAAGCAGAATTCGATGGATGTAAAAACAATGAAGGCATTGTGTTATTTTATGAATAGCATTTCTTCGCGAGAATTATTTATAATTAATTCAATTTATAACTTAAGCCACACAAATAAAAAGCTTTTTAAAAAATATCCACAAATTTTCTAGAAATCTTTCAACAATAACTTTAATTCAAATCAGTTTTTTAAATGACTATTATTTTAATTATAAAATTTTAGCTTTCACAAAAACCACCCATTTATCGATCCAGAGACAATAGCTACCTGCCTTTACTTTTAAGAATAAGAAATTTCCATCAAGTAATAATTAAGAAATAACAATGAACGAAAATTTACAATGAAGAATATTCCCGGGCCATAAACTCTGATAAACTTTCCCGTTGCTAAAACCTACGGAATAAAACAAAGATATGGAAATAATTGTCAGTAGACATGGCAGGGATGAAATTTAGCTTTATTTGAATTCGTAATTTAACGTATTAAATTTAAATTTAAATTAAAACATCTCAATGTTATTAATATCAAAAATTATGATTCGAAAAGTTTTTGAATCGCTGAGTTTGTGTATTTAAAGTTTATTTTATAAAATATGACACGTGTTCGACTATTTGAGAACTTTTGTTTATTCATCTTAGAAGAACAGAATTCAGTACTATTTTTGTGCTTTTTTACCCTAATTAATGAGACGAATCATAAAAATACGAGCAAGTTTATAATATCAGATGTTCTTAAACATTTCCACTCTGGTATAAAAGCATGTATTTTACACAGTCTAAGCTCCAAACTCCAAAACTGGGGTATATAGATTTCCAGAATGTGAAGAAAAGTCTTAAGAAATTGTTTTTTTAAGAACAAATCAGACTCAACTCAATGGCATTCAGTGCCGTATTTTTCGATTTTTTGTTTGATTCAGCAAATGTGGAAATTGATCTTGCATTCCCCGGATACGAAGTGCGCACGTTAACTTCTTTGCAGTAATTATACTTAAAGAATTCTAGCCATTAGAAAAACCACTTGTAAGAAAACATAATATTAAATTCATATTTTCATATAATACTGAGTGAAGTTATCGAATGTTGCTATGAATTATTGTGCATGTTATTTCGGAATCTATCAAGAAATTAGTCCTTTTAAAAAAGAAATGTACTTATTTCCACTATAATGACAAATATAATCTGACATTACTTTCAAATCTTTGATAATAAACTATAAAACAACAAAACAATTGGTGCTTCTATTTTATAAAAAAAACGAAAATTCATTACTTGATTCTCATTGAGTTAAGCAACTATCTGAGAATAAATATACTCCACATTCGATGCAGATATTTTTAAGCTGTGTGAATTAATATACTTCACTTTCGTACCGAAAATAATAAAAAAAAAATAATAATTTATAAAGTATAGCATATAGATCTACATAGCGGTTAGTTTGCCCTTCTTTTTCAGATTTTTCCACGATAATTGGTTCTCTGCTAGTTGCCTAACTCATTTATCTAATCATGCATCTTTGCATTTAAAAAATCATCGGCATAAAATTGCGCGTGATTATCTTTCGGCCATGCAGATGCAGATCATCCATCATATTCAGATATGAGATTCAAACTTGCAATCGCCGGCGTCTAAGCACACACATCGTACTGGATATAAATGAACTACAATACAATTATTTATTATTAATTCTAAAAAAAGAAATTTATTAAATCGATGTTATGTTTCAAACTAAACTAACATCATCCCTTATAATACCGTGTTAAGGCACTATTGCCTTAGGCATATCGGTCATCTTGGGGTGCATAAATTACATGGACTCAAGTTGCTAATTGTATCAAACCTATATACATCCATAATGGCAATATGTTTAAGGACACTATTGAACATCTGATGTGATATAGACGCCATGAATACAAATGGTCGTATTGAGTAAATTTGCATTGAGTTTATGTATATTATAATACAATATAAGCACTGCTCGTAATGATGTTTATTTTATATGGATGAGCATGAACACTTCTTTGAATTTTTATAAAAAGAAAAAATTATAAATGTCGGTAAGAAATGATTCATATTTGGACCTATATACGGATCTATTTAAAATTAAAAAAAAAACCTAGTATCCTCGCAAAAAACTCCCTCGAGATTTTATCGTCACTATTAACCGTTTTTGAGCAGACCACTATAACGCGACAGAATCTTTACCTGGTTTCAGCTGAATTAAATTTAAAAAATTAAAACAATGAATAAAAAATAGCACATAAATCGTTTAAACACCAAACCAGCTAACGCCATCCATGATTGAAAAATCAATTTGATGCCATATTAATTATCTTTAATTTTTCTATCGCACACAGAATAGACAATATTCACAAAAAACTACATAACGTTACGAGAAAATGCCCGCCAATCCCATACAGTGACATACAAATTCACCAAAGTTCTATGCTGTTCTTGAACATTTCATACCAATGGAGTTAGCTGGTTTTAAGATAAAGCCATCGATATCAATGTTTGCACAAATAAAAAACAAAAACAGCCTGTGTAAATATTAATAATGCAAATTAATATATATTTATATAAATGTACAATTAGGAAAGGATAAAGGACGCAACCCACATAGAACAAAGTCTAAACATTAAATTTGCACGACATTGGAGTGCTGAAGACTAAAACAAATGATTTATTTACTTAATAGTATATTAATTAAATAAGTCATTTGAGAAAAAACAACAAAATTGGTTAGGTGAAATCCCTTTTTCCTGGTCGAAAATTTTACAAACCATCCTTTTTTCAGACTTAAAAGAAAAATTTAGACAACTATTCGGCATTTTCAACGTACATAACTTTTCTAGAACGTAGATTAAATTATATAAATTTTGATTATCACAGAAAAGCTGTGTTGAGTAGATTGAGGGCTACAACCTATTTTCTTTCCATATATATAGATAATCTCCGTTAAAAGGTACGGGCTTACGAAAAATATAATGTAAATTCACTTTACACTTTAAAGTAAACAAAAAATATTACACACTCCTTCTATCCATCGTATGTTAGCGTAGAAGTGACAGCTATAAATATACGCGTACAGTAAATCAAAGCCTTAGCGGATCGATCACTATGATTAATAGCACAATCCCCGACTGACGAGAAAAAAATTTATATCAGGATGCTGAAGTCAAAAATCTCAAGAAATAATACTTACACGTAAAAGAGGCTTCCGTTTTCGCCAGGAGCGCGTCTTAACAGGGTAACATGTGTCACGTGACGGAGAGGCGTGACGTAATTTATGCAGATTTTTTTCGTCACAATGACGTGGCGGCAATTTATTGCATATTCCGTCGATTCTGAAACGGTTATAACTCAGGGACCGATCTTTCTCAAAATATTTTTCGAAATTTGCGACCGGATTGTTCTCGAAAAAAATATCAAAAATTCTTGAAACAAAAGCTCACTTTTCCCTTTAAAATTTAATATATTTACTATTTAATATCCAAATTATTACACATTATAATTTTTTTTTCAAACATCTCTAAGCCCTGAACATAAGATATTATATTTATATCGTCTGTGGTTAGGAAAATGGAGGTAGTCGTCAATTTTTCAAAATATGTTTTATTCGATAATATAAATGTATATACGTTAATGCACCTATCACCAAAAGGATGTAAGCCGAAAATGTCTAATTATGGTCAGAATTTGGCTTTTATGTTTGAAAAAAGGATATCTTGTGAAATTTTCCACTAGGAAAAAGGGCTCCCATCTAATCAATTATATCGGTTTTTCTTCAATAACTTATTAAATTAATATCATATTAAGTAAATAATATACCGCTTTTAGTCCAGCTTAGGTACATCAAGGTTGTTTTTTTATAATGTTTTGACTTTGGCTTAAAATCATCAAATAAACGTTTTTCGTGTCTCCTGTAAAATTTATTGTGTGTAGTTACGCTATTTTTCCTTTCCACAATCGATATGATTACCCACGATCTGATAAAATATACTAAAAGCTTTACTAAATTTTACTTAAAATTTTATTTAAAATAATAATAATGAACGATGATAAACAATCTAAACGTGGCATTTATTTATTAGATTCTTATTCGTCATTAATCAAAGTGTCTTAAAGCATATTTAATAGATTTAATATTATGAAAAAAATACGTTCTGTGAAAAATAAATATTGTTTTACCTTTAAGCTGAAATTGAATAATTTATAATCTCAGGTTTTATTAATGTATTGCCTTTATTGGATTAATTATCTATTCATCACAATTTTTTTTTTGTCTTATTGTCACAAATTTGTTTCAATACATGGCTATATATAATATGTTTAGTCCATCACAAATTAAAATCTAGTTTGCGCAAATTGTAAATAAGTTAAAATAGAAATAGGTATAATGTATATCTTGAAATAACAACAAACATAAAAAATACAGATAAATGTAACGTTGCTAAAATTTACCGCTAGAGAATAGTTCTTGTGACAAACAGATACACATTAATTTTCTGTTTTATAGTATGTAAAAATATATATAGTAAAACATAAATATATCTGATTAATTTGGAATAAAAATAGCATAATTGATGTAAAAATTATATCCGCAAATCACACTACTTCTTTCTACTGTTTAATAGGCCTTGAAAAATGGAATATTTAATTAGTCTATGACAATAAAAAACTATATTAAAACTACAAATTAAAACATTTTTTTATAACGAAATTTAAGTTTCAATTGGATTTGAATTTCAAACTTTCCAAAAATCAATAAGCTTTAAGCTCCGATCGTTACAAAGAGGAGTCAGTTAGTTAACAAACTAAAGCTTCACCTACAGCTTGGCCTATGTAACAATTAATGAAATACACACGCCAATATATGTACATATTTTAGGATGGTGTATAAGCAATGAAACTTTTTTGGAGTTCATTAAAAATTTTGTAATAAAAGCCGCTTTCGGTGATGACAGCTGTTTGGTGGGGATGTTAAAAATAAAGTGACTAGGAATTGTAAATGACACGTTAATATTACATTGTCGTAGAATGGTAGGTTCATTTAAATTTATAATTGTGTCTGGCATTATGTAGAGTATAGTAGTTATTTTCATTTCTATTTCATGTAAATTTTAACAGACATAAATAGTTAAAATAGGAGAACTATTCGATTTTTTAAATATAACATTTATTTCATAATCGATCAGAATTTTAATTTTCTTGCATTATAATAATTTAAATAACCATAACTAGTCAGCGATTTTGATTTCATCGTTTGAACTCTAGACAATGAAATATCTTTGTTCATGGTAGCACTAAAATACGCTGACAATTAAATTTTGTTCAAGTTTTTTTTTGATTCACGCGCGATAAATAAAAAAATAAACATTAAAACAATTAAAGCTAGCATTTAAAAAAAAATCTTTCCAATCAAAAAGTTTGTGAATTACGCTGCTACTTATCATTATAAAAGTGAAGTTGCAATATTAAATCAATGGCCGCACACACCATTGGGCAGAGTCCTGTTTTGTGGATGCCGTATGGAAGTCTAAGTATGAGTCGACTTTTACTCAAATCAATCGGATTTAAATATCAAATAAGATGGTTCAATTTTATTAAATACACATATTTGTATATTTGATCGGTAGTACTACATGCGAAATATTTAAAATATGATCAATAATAAGAATTAAAATTAGATATCAATATATTCTTGAGAGATTACTGGAAGCAACATGTAGGTCCATATCGATGGCCGTGATTTATCAAATGTATGACACATGTTGTCAACTTATGACCATTGATATGCTGTGTTTATGAAGTCGATTAAAAATAAAGGAAAATTAAACATATTTAAATTAAGTTATAGATCTTAAAATATATATATATCTAAAAAAATATTTATTTTTGATTTTTTTATGTCATAAATCTATATTATAAAACAGAAGAAACATGTAGTGTGTCCATCTGCCACCAGAACTTCTCACAAATAGCTTACAGTAACAACGTGATTTTTTTACATATTACATGTCTATCGTTTTTGTCTTACTATTAAAATTGTTGCTGATGAGCAACATACAATTTTTTAGATGCAAGTATTTAAATAAAATTTGTAATAATAGAGTGAATAGAATTCTTTTGTACAAAAAATAAGTTTGAATGTTTCCTAACCAAATCCAGATGGTAAAACTAGTGTGCAAATGAAATATATCGTGCATTTGTATTTAAAATAATTTCAAAGTAAAATGATGTAGTTTTAGAAGCGCTACTTATCCCATGTAACACCGAATTTTCAATCTGACGATTTTTCTTCGGGAAATCGCTTCGCCGAGAGAAGAAAAATGTTTTAGAGAAATATGGCTACCATAAAGTAGACTTAAAAAATCCTTCTAGCTTTTCTTCCGTAGTTAAACTTCGCCGAACAAGAAATCGCGTTTGAACAGTTTTCCGGTCATTGTTCGAACGAAATATTATTTTTTGTCTCCTACAAATCCATTAATGTCATTTTAATTTTAAAGTAAGTGCATGATTACTTTATTAAATATATTCACTTGCAGTTCAAGTAAATTATACCATACGTTAAAAGCTATGTATATGGTAAAAGACCATAAACTTTTACTATAAAGAAGTATGTAACTAAATCTTCTTAGCAGATCAGGTTCGGACTTTCTTAACCCGTAGATCGCCTTAAGCACACATGTGCGCTTTACGTAGACGGTCGCCATAAGCACATTTGTGCGCGCTTCGCAATATTCGAAAGATGTATTTCAAAAGTAATTCCGATTTTCTCACAACGCATCTATGAATATTTTAAAATATTAACAAACCA